>VTFQ01000020.1:18907707-19122707 GCA_036281575.1 Ancherythroculter nigrocauda | reverse complement strand
CAGCGAGGACAGATGCGGTGTGTTTTAGCTTCAGACTGCAGAAACACTGCAGTAGTGCCAGTGCTGTCTGGATGCAGAGGTTGATGTGAAGGGCAGATTGCTCTCTTCAACGACTAATCAGAGCCTGTATCCGAAATGTGAGTACATCAGCAGTTGCTGGGAGAAAGGGGATACTCCTGCAGTGCTGATCTCATTGTGTGCGGACCTGACAGCGAGGCAGCGGCAGGAAGCAGGAGGCCGCAGGGAAACAAAATGAGCTCAGCAGACTGATGCAGTCAACACTAGGGTCCATCACACGCAGTCTGACTGAATCAGCTGTTAAAAACAAAGCCTAACTAACCCGTTAGAACCTAACTAACCCTTTACCATAATTGTAAAACAGATAATTATGGTACTGAATAATAATGGGACAATACAGACTCCCAGTACACGATTTAAAATACCTGTTATCTAGTTACGGTGTATATAATAATTATTTTTCATGTCAAGGACTATACACTGTATCTCCTAAGGGAAGGAACCGGTTACATAAAGAAATGGGGATTCACCCCCAAAAATTTACATTTTGTAATTTTCTCAAGCTGTTTTGAACCATCTGGGTTTTTTTTTTTTATAAATGCATTAAAATGACAAATGTTACAATTAAAATTACAATGTTACATTATTTTGTCTAAATAAATGAAAAACTAAAATCAATCTATGAACTGTTAATAAATTATCAAGTATGCATCATGGTATGAAATGAAATAACATGACAATATACAAATAATTAAATATGTATATGTATTTATATTATTATTTATATTTTATTTAAATGGAAAATTATTAAATTATATATATATATATATTAAAGAGAAAAATATATATATAATTTTTTCTCTTTAATAATAAATATATATCTATATATATATATATCTATATATATATATATATTAAAGAGAAAAATATATATATATAATTTTTTTCTCTTTAATAATAAATATATATCTATATATATATATCTATATATATATATATATATATATATATATATATATATTATTAAAGAGAAAATTTTTTAAAAAAATTATATATTTTTTTCTCTTATATATATATATATATATATATATATATATATATAAAGAAAAAAATATATAATTTAAAAAAAAAAAATTTCTCTTTAATAATATATATACGGAAGCCCTAAACGGCCATGGATTACAATTTTTTTTCTATCTTGTTTTCTCGTGATCACGACTTATTTTCTCGTGATCTCGAGATAACAAAAGTTGTTTTCTCGTGATCACGACTTAATTTTCTCGTGATCTCGAGATAACAAAAGTTGTTTTCTCGTGATCACGACTTATTAAAAGTTATTTTTACAATAATTGATTCTGAAACACTGTACCGGATTCTACTGTTGCTATAGTAACGAACACAACTTTGACGCGCATCTGATCGACGGATAAATCATGCGCTCTTACTATATCTTGTGGATATTTCAGCTAAATGTTTACTTCACTTAATAATAAAGTTTACAATAAATAAATACATATAGGCTATTTAATCACTGTTCAATAAATGTACGCTTAACATATTGTTTGTGTAATTAACATAGCTAATATTCAACAGAGCATCTCAAGCGCAGGCAGAGTGCCTTCAGAAGGATGCTAGATTATTCTATAATTCTAAAACCTTTTAGATTAAACCAACTTTATTTTCCATATTCATTTAATATATATATATATATATTTTGGATTACAATTACAATATACACACACACACGACGAATAAAAATAACATACACATTATGTAATATATATATATATATTACATAATGTGTATGTTATTTTTATTCGTCATGTAGGATAGGCTGTGACGATATGTGCTTTAAACTGTCTTCCTCCTATCTTCCATTAAAAAGGGGTGCAATACTCCAGATTTCCTGTTTGAGAAGCGTGTTTATGTGTATGTTTTCTACAAAGAAATGTAGAAAATACAATAGGTTACACACTATCACTGAATTAAATGACATAGGCTATAAATCACATTTCTTATCAATATACATTGTGACATATTTAGGTAAACGAACACTGAAACTGCAATGATTAAAATAGCGTCTTAAAGATACACAATGAAGTTCAAACAGAATACTATACAGTGACATCAAAATTAGTTTTAATAAACAATAAGTTTAGTATCACACCGAACTATTGCGGTCGTGAAACTGTGGTGAGTCATGCAACTAGTCAGAACGATAACACATACACTTTAATGCAAAATAATTATAATCAGTCATTTAACAGTAGAGTTAATCGCTTAAGGCACACATACTGCACAAAATAAAGCGATCAGGAAAACTATCTCTGTCCGAAACTCGTACAATCTGAGCCAATATGAACTAATACAGTAAAGTGGATATTTACAGCGCATCACCAGTTATATTTGGTAATATACTGCCACCTGTTGGCACATATGTGTAATGTAGAGCAGAGATTAAGTCGTGATCACGAGAAAACAACTTTTGTTATCTCGAGATCACGAGAAAAATAAGTCGTGATCACGAGAAAACAACTTTTGTTATCTCGAGATCACGAGAAAATATTAAGTCGTGATCACGAGAAAACAACTTTTGTTATCTCGAGATCACGAGAAAATAAGATAGAAAAAAAAAGTAATCCATGGCCGTTTAGGGCTTCCGTGTATATATATATATATATATATATATATATATATATATATATATATATATATATATATATATATATATATATATTTATTTATTATTAAAGAGAAAAAAATTATATATATATATTTTTCTCTTTAATATATATATATATATATATATATATTTATTTATTATTAAAGAGAAAAAAATTATATATATATATTTTTCTCTTTAATATATATATATATATATATATATATATATATATATATATATATATATATATATATATATATATATATATATAAACACTGTTTTATATGCATTTATAATATAATTCTAAACTAAAAAGTATGAAACAGAGCAGACTTTACCAAAAAATTTAATTAGAAAATGTTTTTTTAAAGGATGCCAGAACTTCTTTAATACAGTAATGCATTCATGAAAAGTGTGTATTTAATATTTTTATTAAGTAATATATAAATTCACTGAAATTCTGTACTATGTTAGCTCATTCATGAAAATGTGTTTCTCTTCATTTCATTTTGGATGAAAACCACCTGCTAAATGAATAAATGTACATATAAATAAAAATATGCATTGACTGAAAAACAAAACATCTTTTAAGTCACCTCATCGCTCGAGCCAACACATTTATATATATATATATATATATATATATAATAAAAAAAAAAAAATGTGCATGTAAACTCTTCAACATCCACTGTGCTAACAGCTCCCATCCCTTATACTGTTCAGAAAATTGCTGTCTGAAAAAAAAAAAATCTGCACCTTGTGCAGCTGCTGGAGCGAATACAGATGATTTATTGGCTTCACCGCGGTTTCTCTGCAACGGTGTCTTAAACTCACCCCGCAGGCAGAAGCCTGATCACTGACACTAATTGAAGGATATAACCTCCACAGCAATAACACCATAACATTCAACTCCGTTCACATTACACGCCATATCCAATTTCACACCTTCAGGAAAATAGTATGCTTGACAGATCTGTCGCTTCATTTTCATGTTTCTTTACCCTGTTAATTTTCAGCTGCAATACATTTGTGATTTAAAACTGCATGGTTCAGAAACCAACGATTGTACACGTCTATCAATGCTTCAAACACATGATTTTAATGCTGTATTCAGTGCAAAGATAGCTGGGAGAAAGGTCAGGACTTGAAATTTGTGATCTGGCTTATAAATCGTCTTAGCAAAGTGGATTCACGTGACCCAAGGGTGCTGCTGCTGCTGCTGGCTGTCTCTGGACAGATTGTCAGACCAGACTACCCTGATAATCTCCTTTAAAATCCCAGGTTTATAAAACCTTAAGAGCCGAGGTAAGTCACATGCTCAAAGGGCAAGCTGGGACATAATGCTACTTATAATGGAAAAGCAGGCAGAGAACATATCATACATTGTTTTTTTTCCACTTAACTGTGATTTGTTAAAGAAAATGCTCATGTTTCACTCAGATATTGGTAGAAAATTCCATAATTGCAAAATTGGCAAGTAACACAAGTTAGCTGTAGAGAGAGAGAGAGAGAGAGAGAGATTCTCTAGCAATGAAGCTGTGAGTTTAATAACTTCAAAAACAGCAACGTCACCACCTCTTTCCTGAGCAATTTAATGAATTAGTGCACTTTTAAATAAAATTTGCCTGATAATTTACTCACCCCCATGTCATCCAAGATGTTCATTTCTTTCTTTCGTCAGTCGAAAAGAAATGAAGGTTTTTAATGAAAACTATTCTACTTACGGAAAAAAAACTAAACTGGCGCCACGTTCGTTCCGCAAGTAGAATAGGGAAGGCGTAGGACTTACAGCGTAAACTTTTTGAAGAATGTGGAAAGCGGAAGCACGTGCAAGATGATCATTTGTGTTTATAAAGCATATACAGCTGTATTTTTTTCGAAAATGACCAATCGTTTCACTAGATAAGACCCTTATTCCTCGTCTGGTATCGTTTAAAGCCCTTTGAAGCTGCACTGAAACTGTAATTTTGACCTTCAACCGTTTGGGCTCCATTAAAGTCCACTATAAGGAGAATAATCCTGGAATGTTTTCATCAAAAACCTTCATTTCTTTTCGACTGAAGAAAGAAAGACATGCACATCTTGGATGACACTGGGGTGACTAAATTACCAGGACAATTTTATATGAAAGTGAACTAATCCTTTAATGTAGCGATTCAGTAGCGAAGCTAATTTATTAATAAAATTTGTGGACCGGCGTTGACAACAAGTTTCTGTGCTTCTGTTTCTGTGCATGCGCAGTGTGTGTGTGTGTGTGTGTGTGTGTGTGCTTCAATGGAAGCAGCACATTAATATTGAACGGTGATAAACTGACTTGGAACTACATGTGCATTTGCACACCTTCCAGCCAATCAGAATTTAATATTCTGACAGACCACGGTATGAACTGAATCAAACGTGAATTACAAATGTAAAAAAAAAAACATACACCAATAATGTTTGAAAAAAAATAAAAATAATAATTTACAGTGTAAACTCTGAATGTTACTAGGGTGTTGCCATGGAAATAATAGGGATGGTTACTAGGTGGGTTTGTTTAGATACTTGCGAGCCTAAGTAAAAATAGCCCACCTTAAAGTCTCAGCAGCTTCTTTCTATTCATCAAATAATCCTGAAAAATATCTATCATGGTTTCCACAGAAACATTAATCAGCACAACTGTTTTCAACATTGAGAAAGAAATGTTTCTTTTGCACCAAATCAGCATATTAGAATGATTTCTGAAGGATCATGTGACACTGAAGACTGACAAGAGTGATAATGCTGGAAACACAGCTGTGCCATCACAGGAATAAATTACATTTAAAATATATTACAATAGTTATTTTATATTGCAATAATGTTTTTGCTGTATCTTTACAGTATTTTTGATCAAATAAATGCAGCCTTGGTGAGCATAAAATATTTTTTTCTAAAACATTTTTTAAAAAATGTTGCAAATATGAAATAGTGCATAAAGAATGTTAAATAAAAACATTAAATGTGAATAAAATTACCAAATAAAGCATTTTAAAAAAATGTACAAACTCAAGTCATATGACTCAAATTTGCACATGGATCAAAAAAGCATGTTATTCTGGCCATTCTGAAATGCAGGCGCCAAACCTGTCATCTGCCGACTGCAGGCAAACATAAAGCGCACTCTTTTATATTTAAGAAATGAGCCACCATGACTTTGTAAGTGGCTACAACTTCCATTTCCATTTTGAGCCAGTGTTCCCAGAAGTGATGATTTTATTCTCTTGGACATGTGGCAGTCCTATTCACAAATCATTTTGTCAAATAATTCAATTTTTCTTCTTATATTGTGGTTCCTAGATATGGCGTGGGTTCCTCAGAGTCGGTACAACTGCGCTAAACGATTTGACAATGCCTTAAAAAGCCCTGCTAAGTAATAGAAAGTAAATCAAAGCAGCAACATGGGGCATTTGTAGCCGAGTGAGGTTAAGCTGGGTTTACACTGACAAAGAACTGTTTGTATTCAAAAGAACAAACATACTGATAACATGGTTATCATCACATATTAACATAAAAAGAGATACTCTTCACTAAGAACCTGTTCACAAACCAAGTGTGAATTATAAAGGACATATAGACAATTTAATGAATGAGTCTTTATTTGGAAATGTTTTGGTACATCTCAATAAGGGTCCTTGAGACCTCTTGGAGCGCGTTCAGTCATGGCAGCTATCCCGGCTACAGAAAACCACTAAAGACAGCAGCCAAACACCTGCTAAACACTGGCGACACTCCCACACACACACTCAAATAACATATGGTACACATATCACTCCTTCTCTTACCAAAAACACATTTACCAATCAAACTGCAATCATTTTCTTCTTTAAACTTCCTTCAAGCCCTTAATGAACCATTAAAAACAGCTTATGTCTGAAAAGCCCACATTGACGTCTGGTGTGCAATAAACTAAACTAAATGAGCGGGTATCAAAGAGGAAGGGCTGGTTACCAGGCTGGCAGAGAATGAATCTGATTACTGAAGAAGCTCTGATGTGGTTTATATTATTTCTAAACGCCCTGCAGCTCTGGCACAAGCCAACCGTTTGGGACAGCAGAAAGCCAGTTGGCTGTTATTACGTCCATTTTGCATAGAAACACTTCAGATCCTTAAGCAGCAACTACGCAAAGTAACTGTGACAACGAAAGCCTCATCTAACGGAGAGAATTGTTTGAAAAATAGGCCACAAATGATGACAATACACTAAAAATGTGATTACATAATGACAACAGTCAGAGTAGAGAACTAGACTGTCGAGACAAGTGGTTAAAGGCTACAGATGGCTATAGATGGAAACACGCTCAATTTTGTCGATGTCTGAAGAGGATGTTACAGCATAGTGTTTTGTACATGAATGCCATGCAGATCAATGTTATGTAACTGGTGCATTGGAGCAGCACACACTCTTGAGCACAGTGGAGTAAATATATATGCAGAGATCACAGTTCTCATTTAGAATCCATTTTCATTCAGGCTGATACATCGACAGCATGTTTAAAGGTGCCCTAGAACTTTTTTTAAAAAGATGTAATATAAGTCTAAGGTGTCCCCTGAATGTGTCTGTGAAGTTTCAGCTCAAAATACCCCATAGATTTTTTTTAATTCATTTTTTTAACTGCCTATTTTGGGGCATCATTATAAATGAGCCGATTCAGGGCTACTGGCCCTTTAATTCTCGTGCTCCACGCCCACGGAGCTCGCGCTTGCCTTGAACAGTGCATAAACAAAGTGTTCGTCATGCATGCTTCGGATTATGTGAGTATTGTATACTGTTATATTGTTTACATTTGATTCTGAATGAATTTGAGGCTGTGATCCGTGGCTAACGGCTAATGCTACACTGTTGGAGAGATTTATAAAGAATGAAGTTGTGTTTATGAATTATACAGACTGCAAGTGTTCAATAATGAAAATAGCGACGGCTCTTGTCTCCGTAAATACAGTAAGAAACGTAACAGTACATTAGCAACATGCTAACGAAAAATTTAGAAAGACAATTTACAAATATCACTAAAAATATCATGTTATCATGGATCATGTCAGTTATTATTGTTATTATTGTTCTTGCTTGCTTACCTAGTCTGATGATTCAGCTGTGCAGATCCAGACGTTACTGGCTGCCCTTGTCTAATGCCTTTCATAATGTTGGGAACATGGGCTCGCATATGCAAATGTTGGGGGCGTACATATTAATGATCCTGACTGTTACGTAACAGTTGGTGTTATGTTGAGATTCGCCTGTTCTTCAGAGGTCTTTTAAACAAATGAGATTTATATAAGAAGGAGGAAACAATGGAGTTTGAGACTCACTGTATGTCATTTCCATGTACTGAACTCTTGTTATTTGACTATGCCAAGATAAATTCAATTTTTCATTCGAGGGCACCTTTAAAGGAGCGTAATATGTTTATTTGAAGTCTGACAGCCATAGCAGATTCGAACAGATAGAAAAGAACAAAACAATTCTTTATAATATAATATTATAAAAACTATATAATAGTCAAAGTTTAAAAAAAAAAAAATTGGGGGGTGGGGGTTGGGGGGGGATTTTCAAGTTGCTGATTAATCGGCACCGATTGCTGGAACAATCAGTTATCGACAAAAATCCATACCAATAGTTTTTCCAGCAACTAGCATGAATGACCAAGGTATAATTAATATATTAATATTTTCATATTTAAAAAGTACAGTATATTTTCATGGTTCAGTACTATTTTTAAATTTTTGTAATAAAGTTAAACACCATTTTGAGTTATTTTTGTTTTCATTCAGTATCCATTTTAAAAACTATTGATTGATTAATTGGTTATTGGCCAGCGTGGGCCAACCTAGTTATTGTTATTGGTAAAATCCACTATCGGTCGACCTCTATTAATAACATTAGGAATGTGTATTAAAAAAGTAAAAGGGGTTTATTTTGATTTGATGAGGTCCAAAAAAATTACACACATCAACATTGAAAATAATATAATATAATAATTTGTAGGGATGGGCATTTTTCCAAAATATTGTATTCGAATATTTGGGCTCGTAAAAAACGAATATTCGAATATTCGTTTATTTAAATGAGGTTAAACGAGAAAGACGTTATTGTTTTATGTTCATCAAGATTTTGTAACCATTTCTGAACAAGCTTACGGTTAGGCAATACACACAACAAGCTTACATTATATCTTAAGGTTTTCTTTTAGTTCAAAGCATTAAACAATATGTGTAAACAGAAAATATTAAGAACAAAAGCATTTAAGCTCAAGCAGCGCGAGCGGGAAAAATACTAATAAAGCAGACAGCGCCAGTTATTGTACAAAACGTACATAATACCCTCGAGTCAGTATATGGTTATCGTGTTTATATTTTTTCACATGTTCACGTTGAGAAAAACAATAATATCCATATGCTCGGGTGAGAAAACGAGCTGCGCTGACAGACATTGCAGAGACACAAAGATAATAATACATAACTGTGTGCTAAGCTAAGTTTCTAACAGTAGCACCTTGTTTTCTGTTCGTAAATATATCTCCCTCGACGAAACTTAAAGGAAACATATGTCTCAAAATCATTTTGCTATCAGATAAGTTATCATCTTTGCTCACTCGGGGATAACTTACAGCTGCGCTTACCTGTCGTGAATGCAGTGATGGACAGCTGTCTTTCCTCACTCGACGGGTATTTAGATTTCATGTGCTTTCTCAATATGGTGTTGATATTATGATAACTCAGTCATTAGTTAATTTGATCAAAAGTATTTCCATTTTGTAAGATCATTTTCATCTAAGTAATTCCAAACTGTGCGAGACAGACGACAACATTATGTGACGATCAAATAAAATAAACTTGTTAAACACGCTCCACAGCGCCACCTGGTGCATTTAGTTATAACTGCGAGTTTTAGTGCTCAGGATTTATCATAGATTCACTGCATTTACGGCCAGCAAAGCAACATAGTAAAATTCGAATAGTTTTTTTATTTTTCGAATATTAATTACAGGTTGAATATTCTAATATTCGACTATTTGTGCACACCCCTAATAATTTGTATTATATTGTCTTGTATATTATTTTATATTTTTATTATTTATATTTTATATCAATTATTTTATTTATTCATGACAATGGAATTGTAGAAGAGAAATTCCACCCTTCATTAACAGAAAATGTCATTAGAGAAAGAACACCTACTTTTCACAACTGCAGACAACGATATTTGTATTTGACAAGCACAAACCGTTTGCCACCATCCATTCTCCAGATTACAGTCATTTGGATAATATCCGCAAATTAAGCCATTTAGCCGTAATCAAATCTTTTGAATGCTAGCAGGCACAAATTAGTGGCTAATGATGCAGTCGAATGAGGAGGAAACACAGTCGGCCTGGAGCTGAATCCATCCCAGCAGCACCCAAGATTAGAAGATCATAGACTAATACTGAAGACCTTCAGACTAACTAGCTCATGTGTGTGTTTTTGCATGTATGTCTAAAGGTGCTAAATAAACCCTGTCTGTCTCAGTGAAGCGGAAGCATCCGGAACAAGCCGGCGGCTTTATATCCAAACACATTCCAAGCTACATATTGGAGTTGGCAAGCATAGAATCGCCTAGTCACAGTCTTTTACATGCTTTATGCAGCACAGCCATCCAGTCAGATTGCGTCACCGTGACCGGCTGGGACGCAGACCATGTGCAGCTATCGCTACGTTATCTGATCGATGACAAATATTTTTGCAGTGGCTCTGGCCAGACAGCATGCGCCGGGCGCAGATGGGGGGTCTGGGTCAGGCACTATTGTGCTATGCCTGGCATGCAATCCTGTTAGCCATCATGTAAACCCACTGACACCTAATCCCATAATGAGATGCTCCTGTTTCATTCAGTTACAAGGTCAAAGACTTGTGCGACTTTACAAAGTGCTGTGGTGTGTCACATATGCTTGAGTCAAAAGTTACTGCTATGAGAACACAGTGCTTATTTACGCCACAGAAGATCATTTCTGATTTCCATTTCTCTGTTTTGGAACAAGAAAAGGGAAAACTGAATTATTGTAAACATTATGATGAAGACATATCTGGACATTACTCTTTTATAGATAAAATCCTTACAGCAACGAAAAAGGGCCAAAAATAAAATGTTTTTTTTAATGTTCTTAAAGAACATTAACTTTTAAAGGGTACACATTAAAGGGTTAGTTCACCCAAAAATGAAAATAATGTCATTTATTACTCACCCTCATGCCATCTTCAGAACACAAATTAAGATATTGTTGATAAAATCCGATAGAGAAAAAAAAAAAAACGACTTTTCAACAATATCTAGTGATGGGCCGATTTCAAAACACTGCTTCAGAGCTTTACGAATCGAATCAGTGAATCGGAGCGCCAAAGTCACATGATTTCAGCAGTTTAGCCGTTTGATAGGACATCCGAATCACTAATTCGAAACAAAAGATTCATAAAGCTCAGAAGCTTCATGAAACAGTGTTTTGAAATCGGCCCATATAGATATTGTTAAAAAGTCATTATTTTGGGTTTTTTGGCACACAAAAAGTATTCTTGTCGCTTTATACTATTAAGATAGAACCACTGAACTCACATCAAATATGTTTTTATTTTAGTACCTTTATGGATCTTGAGAGTTTCATTGGCTTTGCTCTCAATAGAGGCCTCAGTGAGACATCGGATTTCATCAACAATATGTTAATTTGTGTTCAGAAGATGAACGAAGGTCTTAAGGGTATAGAATGACATGGTGAGTAATTAATGACATTATTTTCATATTTGGGTGAACTAACCCTTTAAGAAAATAATTTAAATAATTGTAATTAGGCATAAAAATGCATTCGATTAATAACTAAATCAAATTAATTACATTTAACCAACTAATTTATCCCAATAAATTGCATTTATCAATTTTTGAGCCTTCAAATGTAGATAATTCAAAGACATTATGAACGAAAGCATGGAAAAAACATTACAAACTGTAGCTTTAGTAGTAAATATGTTGTTTACTTCCATATCATTGAACGCAAGCCTATCAATCTTCTTTTAAAAGTGCATATATTAACCTAAATTTAATTATATCGACGTTGTGGCAGTTTTGCAAATACCACTTGTTGGGTGGTGGCACGCCAAAGGAAACAAACAAGACTCTTTACTGTAATTATTCACGCATGCATTACTCTACAGGGCTAGCAGTCTTGAGTAATGGCAAACGGAAGCAATTAATTTGCTGATAGCTAAGTAACCCACAAACATAAAGCAATTAAGCGACATACTTTGTACAGCCTAATTTTGGCCATTATTTGACATGGGGGTGGGGACGCACTGGTGAATGGGCTTCTTAAAATGGTGAGCGAGACCAAATTATACTCTTGGAGATCTGAATTAAACCTGCAGACCTCCAAAACAATAGCAGAGTGTGAAAGTGTGTTTCTTGCATTATGATTTGATTGATGAGGGGAGGCCAAATGTTACCATGTCAGCCATGCTTGGTCATCCATCTGCTAGTATCCCTCAAGATTTGTAAAGACAAAACAGCCTGAATGCTCATGTATATGGCAACTGGGCAACAAAACCACATAAAGGCTGAAATCATTTCCAAAATGCCACTTTAGACCGTTAGATTAGAAATATTACCTTATATTCGCACACATCATCTGAAAGAAGGCCTCAATACAGGCTTCCTCCTGTGTTCTGTATGGATACAGCACATCTAAATAGTTAAACAAGGGGTGGCTATTTTCTGGTCAGAATGGCCCAGAAACCTTTTTGTGACGGTGTTCACACCCAGATCGTGACTTGCCGCAGCCTTTGTCAATTAACGCCACAGACGCCTCAGTTCTCACCTCGAGTGCAAGCGAGCTGAGAGTTCTCACAGAGCATACAGCTGCTTCTCAATTCAAGGTCTATCTGTGGTAGTAAAAGATAACTGCTGATCTACACCTCGACAGACTTTAAAATGGATTGGCTTTCACACTTGATAGATTTGCAGTTACTCCTGAAAGACTTATAAATAGCTTCTTTTTGAAGAATCAAGCCAAATTTGTTGCCGTGGTTTGACGTCTTTGCTGAGCAGACCCCATTCTCATGTGAAGAATGCTGGACAATGGGCCATTCTAAGATGACAATACAATGGCTTGCTATAGGAAATCACTGAACGACTGATACAACGTCTCCAGAACAACTGAGATGGCTTTTTGCTCATGATGGCAGAATCCTAAATTTCAATGTAGGGCTCCAAGCAAAAAAAAATCATTAGCTCCTAAAATGAAATGTTTAAGAATCAAACTACTTTTTTTTAGTTAAAATGGCTAATACTAGTAATACTAACCCCTAACCCTACAATGTTCCAATAAAATTGGCTGCAGGGAGGGATTTTTTTAACTAGTTTGGGATTCAGATCGCAAACATGTTTGAGGGTCATTTCATGAATCTTAACTTTTTGACTGATTCATCAAAAGAACTGGTTTATAAATAGTAGGGATGTAATGATATCAAAATATCACGATACGTTAACATCTCGATATAAAGTCTACGATACAATATTTATTGCGATATTTAAAAAAAAAAAAAAAGAGAGATAAATGAAGACTTTGACATTTTGAAACAAGAACTTCCAGTGTAGTGGTTTAAGTTAGGGCTGCACGATATATCGCATGAGATTGTCACGCGCATTTCGTCAGTAAAGCCGGTTCCCTGATTACCGCTAAATCGCCATCACCTTCAAATGGAGCGGCATTTAATAGACAGAGCCGTAGATCACTGACAAGCCACACAATATCGCGTTCATTATCGAAGGCGATACATCTGCGATATGAACGCGATATTGCGTGGCTTGTCAGTGATCTACGGCTCTGTCTATTAAATGCCGCTCCATTTGAAAGCAGGTGATGGCGATTTAGCGGTAATCAGGGAACCGGCTTTACTGACGAAATGCGCGTGACAATCGCATGCGATATATCGTGCAGCCCTAGTTTAAGTTGTCCTAATAAAGGAAAAAATATTAAACTACCCATAAAAAAATAGTAGTAAGGGAAAAAATTCACAATACTCAACTCAGTCCTTTTTGTGTTTATTATACTTGTAAAATGAGTTTAACAGACTGCTAATCTCAACAAATTCATTAACACTTTACAATAAGTTTCATTAGTTAACTACATTAACTAATAATGAACTGCATTTTTACAGCATTTATTAATTATAACATTAATTTCAACATTTACTAATACATCATTAAAATCAAGAATTGTATTTGTTAACATTATTCATTGTAAACTATCATGAACAATATGAACAGCTGTATTTTTATTAACTAACATTAACAAAGATTAACAAATACAGTAACAAATGTATTAGTTAGTTCATGTTAGTTAATACATTATCTAATGTTAACAAATGAACCTTATTGTAAAGTGTTACCACAAATTGTATTCATAAAGACGTCACTTGTTTCTGAAAGAACGATTCAGTGATACAGTTTTAACAGTAATTTGTTGCCACCTAGTGGCGTAACAACACAATCAATATATTAGTTAGCCTATTTGAAGCATTTTCAAAAGGTGATTTATTCTGTTTTGATCGGTAACATAGACATCAGCGTTTATCTTAATAATAAACCTTTGTATACTTCTGTGATAACTGGAATATTTGTAATAGAAATAATGATACTGTGTTTGAAAAGATTGTTTATGAAGCTGTTTATATCTAAACATGACTACTCTCTCTAGATCAATGGCAGCGCGAACGCAGATTTGAATGTCGCGATTTTTTTTTTTTTCAAAGGTTTAATATACATGGGCGAATTGTTGTCATTTAGGAAGTAGATCATATGGGTGATGAAATCGAGAATGCGATCTTTTAAAGATTAATCGTGCAGCTTTTGTGAACCCCTCTCTCTCCCTGCATTGATGTACAAGAGTAGCGTGACGGCTTTTCAGTGCATTCATTGTTATAATATTAACGAGGTGAGACGTCTCCTCGCACTTCGTTCTGGATAAGAACCGGTTCTCGGTTCCCAACCCTAGTTACCACTTCCCTCCATTCTGCTCTACTGGGCTGAAAAAAACTACACTTTTTGCCCGGAAGACATATCGTTTCAAATAGTCATCAATTTTTCTATCGCAATACCACAATATTGATAATACCTTATAAATAGTGTTGTCAAAAGTACTGAATTCGGTACCAAGTCGGTACTGAAATTTAAACCAAAAAAAAAAAAAAAATGAGACAATACCAGCATTTCCCCCTAGCATTTTGAGCGGATTCTTAAACACCTCTGATTGGCCATTGTGTTCACACACTCAACAGATATGTCTGTGATTGGCTACAATGATCAACGTTTCAAAAACTTATTGTAAATAGACATCTTCGACGCTCTTCTCCGAGCACTTGCACAGATACACACAGGAGCTTTGAAAGCAGGCATTTATCAGTGAATCCGTCTATCAGCGGATATCACAAACATCTCAGTTGAGCACATGAACACAATGACCAATCAGAGGCGTTTAAGAATCCACTCTACAGCTCTCAAAATGCAAGGAGAAAATGCTGGTATTGTCACATTTTTAAAATTTCAGTACCAACTTGGTAGTGAAGTCGGTACTTTTGACAACACTATTCATAACAGCAATTTGTTCTCGAATCGGACATCACGGCTTGAGCTGTTCATCATTACATGCTAAAACGTCTCTAACAATACAATATCCACGAATCCACACATTTTTCCCTACTGTCACAATGCAGTCTAAATTTTAGTCTCCGTTTGGAGCCCTGCAATTTCTCTCTTACTTTACGACCAAAAGAGATAATGCTCAGATCTATCATAATGATTCAGCCAGTAAATATTTATAATGATCATCATTATTTTCTGAAGGGAGAACGAGCAGCTAATTGCCTTAACTTCTTGAAATGCATTGGTACACAGACTTAAAACAAGTTTCCAGTTGGTTGACAGCAACACTAAAATTTATGCAAACAAATTTGAAAAAGCCACTACCTGTTAAAAAGGCCGTTATCAGTCAGGGAATTGATTGTTCATTGAAGTTTAAGACCCTGTAGACAAACGTAGGGGAAATCTCGAGGCTCTATTGACCAAAATATCTCCCAGTAGGAAGGGTTCATAGTCAAGCCAAAGCAGAGGGTCAATGTGTACTCAAGGAAGTATCTGTTTGTCCACCGGAGCAGTCGCTACAGAACAACACAACCCAGGCGTTTTCAGTGAGGGTGGGGGCAGGGCGGTGTGAATGGTGCTCAATCACAGCTCAGTATGGAACGCACAAAGGCCCAGTGAGAGTGAAAATGAGCCGTAGCCATAGAACACAGAGCTGCTTTTCATGTCTCCGGAGGCTGGGCTGCACAGACCTCTATACACAGGTAACACCTACTCTCTGGTTACCTGTTCCCATGGAGTGCTGACGCGATGAGGCACAGAATAGCAGAGGGCCACATTTATCAGGCTAAACAAAGAGCACAAACCCTGACAGACACTGAATGGATGAGCTCTCTTCAGAGCACTCAGCGTGTGGACTGGGTTGACCTGAAATGTAAGCAGGTAATGATGTTATGGGCAGGGTTACTGACCAAATCAATAGGGTCTACATTAAGGTCTCAGTTTTAGGGCACTGAAGAATGTTCTTTATACTTTTGTTCCGTTTCTTCCCGAGTGACCAAGAAAAAGATATCTCTTTAAACCCTGTATAGTATCAATACAAAGCATCCGTAAACTGAGCATCCGTAACAAGTGTTTCATCCAATTACAATGGTTTACTAGTTGTCAAAAAACCAATTTGTTCTTATATATAATAATATATAACATATATATATATATATATATATATATATATATATGTTGCAAGAAAAAGTATGTGAACTTGCACATACACATACCCACTTGCAGAATCTGTGAAAATGTGAATAATTTTAATAAAATAAGAGAGATCATACAAAATGCATGTTATTTTTTATTTAGTACTGTCCTGAGTAAGATATTTTACATAAAAGATGTTTGCATTTAGTTCACAAGACAAAACAATAGCTGAATTTATTTAAATGGCCCCATTCATAAGTATGTGAACCATTGATTCTTAATACTGTGTGTGGTTACCTGATGATCTATGACTGTTTTTATGTTTTGTGATGGTTGTTCATGAGTCTCTTGTTTGTTCTGAGCAGTTAAACTGAGCTCTGTTCTTCAGAAAAATCCTCCAGGTCCTGCAGATTCTTCAGTTTTCAAGCATTTTTTGCATATTTGAACTATTTCCAGCAGTGACTGAATGATTTTGAGATCCGTCTTTTCACACTGAGGACAATTGAGGGACTCAAACACAACTATTAAAAAAGGTTCAAACATTCACTGATGCTCCAGAAGGAAACACGATGCATTAAAGGTGCCCTAGAACTTTTTTTAAAAAGATGTAATATAAGTCTAAGGTGTCCCCTGAATGTGTCTGTGAAGTTTCAGCTCAAAATACCCCATAGATTTTTTTTTAATTCATTTTTTTAACTGCCTATTTTGGGGCATCATTATAAATGAGCCGATTCAGGGCTACTGGCCCTTTAATTCTCGTGCTCCACGCCCACGGAGCTCGCGCTTGCCTTGAACAGTGCATAAACAAAGTTCACACAGCTAATATAACCCTCAAATGGATCTTTACAAAGTGTTCGTCATGCATGCGGCATGCATGCGTCGGATTATGTGAGTATTGTATACTGTTATATTGTTTACCTTGATTCTGAATGAATTTGAGGCTATGCTCCGTGGCTAACGGCTAATGCTACACTGTTGGAGAGATTTATAAAGAAGTTGTGTTTATGAATTATACAGACTGCAAGTGTTTAAAAATGAAAATAGCGACGGCTCTTGTCTCCGTGAATACAGTAAGAAACGATGGTAACTTTAACCACATTTAACAGTACATTAGCAACATGCTAATGAAACATTTAGAAAGACAATTTACAAATATCACTAAAAATATCATGGATCATGTCAGTTATTATTGCTCCATCTGCCATTTTTCGCTGTTGTTCTTGCTTGCTTACCTAGTCTGTTGATTCACCTGTGCAGATCCAGACGTTACTGCCTGCCCTTGTCTAATGCCTTTTATAATGTTGGGAACATGGGCTGGCATATGCAAATATTGGGGCGTACACCCCGACTGTTACGTAACAGTCGGTGTTATGTTGAGATTCGCCTGTTCTTCGGAGGTCTTTTAAACAAATGAGATTTATATAAGAAGGAGGAAACAATGGAGTTTGAAACTCACTGTATGTCATTTCCATGTACTGAACTCTTGTTATTTGACTATGCCAAGATAAATTCAATTTTTCATTCGAGGGACCCTTTAAGAGTCGGGGGGGTGAAAACTTTTGAATTCAAATATCAAGGTAAATTGTACTTAATTTGTCTTCCTGGAGACATGCAACTATCTTCTGTTGCTTCCGAAGGGCAGTACTAAATGAAAAGCAATGATATTTAAACAAAATAAGAAAAATTTGGACCTCTTCATTCTGTTCAAAAGTTCTGTATATATATATATATATATAGGCCTATAATATCATATCACCTAGAATTGGATGGATGGATGGATGGATGGATGTTGGTTTACACATCCCTCAGCAGAGCACCAATATACCAACACAAACACATGATCTGGCATGTTTACTTCAAACGCAGGAAGATGTTTTAGAAAGATCAACAATAGCAGTCAACCGGCTACCATGTGAGTCAAAGAGACAGACCTAATATTCAGAACATAATGACCTATTCTTGACAGATCACTGACTCAATTCAGCTCGTAAAGGGGCCAATGAAATTACCACTGACTGCCCAGCCGCCACGATGACTAAGAGCTGATTGTCTAAGTGAATTTCTGCCACACGGCTGCACCGAAACTGAAAATGCTGCATTTAAAAAAAAAAAACAGATGAGCAATGCTTTGTTAACTTATGCTTACAAAGTCCTTGGAATTCAAGATTGGTACATAAGTCAAATAATTCTGAGTTGCGTCTAACAGTGGGCACATTGTGACGTGTTTATTGCGGCACGCGGCCCTGAGCTCTCGGCCAAGGGACTCATTGTTTCCCAGAGTACAAATTCCATGAATAAATAGCACAACATATGAAACTTTAGTTCTCAGGCTTTAAACATTGCATTCAGAGGGTGGAAGACATGAAAGAGAAACTGAAAAAGGGCAAAAACAACCCAGAATGTCTAACAGATATGATAAAGCATAATAACAAAAAAAATTAATCAGCCAAATGCTTTCAAAACACTTCAAATAAACTCTAAAAGCCTAAAAGTAATTAGGTTCTAACAGCGTGCATCAACAACAGTCCCTGTGTTTTCTCTACTTCACCGTGAGGAACAATAAGTCCATACCTCCTCCTGAGAGAAAGTCTGCTCAGCTTAATTTATCCATCCTCTATGCTGTGTGAATTCTCTTTCCACAGTTCCTAGAATTAATGGGCCCTCCGAAGCTTACATCGGAGCTGCTAATGGGCGTATAGCTATCTACAAAACCAACACTTCAAAAGTGTTCTAGTCCCTATGAGAAGAATCCTGAGAGATTATCCATCAAGCCATCTGTAAGTTAAGACATTCTGCTAGAGGATTCACTTTGCTGAAACAAGCAAAACATTTAACCGAGGGGTACAAGAGTCAAACACACAGCTGTTTCAACAAGATCTCCTCCAATCTGAAATGTTCTGAACTGCTAAAGGGATCTATTATATGGATATTCTTCTATGACAATTGTTTCTTAAAGATGGTACCAAACAAATCACCATCTGTCACTATAAGAGCCATGTTGTAGAAATAAGCTGTGATGCATTCTGAAATATTTCATGTAAACATGTAAAAGCATTTTCTGGCAGTATCATAAAAATTACAGTCCAACAGAGGAACTTAACACGAGAGACATAAAGAAGGAACTTCGCCTATCAATAGAAACCGTGTGTAAGTCTTGAGTGACCCAGTCGGCACCTAGTGAAGATGACTTGGTCATGTTGATTTGAAGTAATGGAAAACACTTCTTTTTATACTTGGGTTCAATTCGTACACTTTACTATTTTTTTATTCATCCCATTCCTTCTGCCACTTGTTAGTGATGTATAAGCTAATTAATAGTGTGAAATTGAAGTCAGAAGGTGGCATTTGACAGACAGACATTTCCAGGTCAGGCGCATCCCTGGCAAACTGCTTTGTGAGCACACAGTTTGAATTAATGTGTTAATGTGTTCAGAAACAAAAATATGGCAGCCTTCAGAGGAGTTTTATAATCAAACTGTTAAGATATCCACTAAAAAGAACACTTGTCACTTTAGAGCACCCTAGACATCTCGTGACCGTTTGCAGGGGTGTGTAATCCAGTGACAAGGTGGGGTAACAGCAGGGAAGTGAGCAGGTGTGTTTAAACAGAGCTAGTCAAACTCAAAGAGAGCCTGTGAAATGCGTCAAGTGTAATAAAGTTATCTAAAGCTAATAAACACTGCGAGTGAGACATGGGCTACGTCAGAAATCGCACACTCTCTTGGGTGGGTACTTGTTTTGAATGTGTACTTACTTTGCGAGTACTAAAATAGTTTTGTATGAATATAATCTGGATGTACTACATTCGCCATGTTGTCATTATCATGTGACCTGTCATTGTCAGTTGCGTCGCTTCACTGCCATTCACAAATCCTCTCCCATGGCCTAATGGGAAGTGTCCATCGTATGCACTATGCACGCTTCAGTAGGCCTATTTCACCGGAAATAGTAGGTCATCCTGGTAATTTTTGCCTACTCTTTTATGAGTGAATTCGGACATACTTCTTTTGTTACTGTTTATCACCTACTATATATAGGGTAGGGCTGGGCGATATATCGCATGCGATTGTCACGCGCATTTTGTCAGTAAAGCCGGTTCCCTGATTGCCGCTAAATCGCCATCACCTGCTTTCAAATGGAGCGGCATTTAATAGACAGAGCCGTAGTTCACTGACAAGCCACGCAATATCGCGTTCATATCGCAGATGAATCACCTTTGATAATGAACGCGATATTGCGTAGCTTGTCAGTGATCTACGGCTCTGTCTATTAAATGCCGCTCCATTTGAAAGCAGGTGATGGCGATTTAGCGGTTTACTGACGAAATGCGCGTGACGATCGCATGCGATATATCGCCCAGCCCTAATATAGGGAAGTATGTGATTTCGGACGCAGCCATGGTAATCATATGTGGAGGTGGACATTTAAATATGTGAATACAGAGACTCTGTAAAAAAGAAAATAGAGGACCTTGCTCAATAATTTTAGGTCAAATCACAAGTGCTATCCTGGGGTGCGTTTCCCAAAGCGAACTATGGTCACAAGTTCCGTCGTTACCAATAGAGTTCAATGGGACTTACAACCATAGTTGGCTAACGATGCTTTCGGGAAACGCACCCCTGAATAGTGACACATTTTTTGGCTGTCAAGCAATCACAGTTTCCAGTGATTAAAAACTAGCAAAATTCACAGATATCCAAGGGGTCCTTTAGTGTAGTAATCATCATATGTGCTTTAGGCATATATTTTTAGGAACTATACAAATTAATTTAATCTTGACTCCAAAGCAACTTAAACACACAAGCCTGAAAACATGTCTGATGAAGCATAGAAACACAGTGGCAAGGTCTGTTCTGATAGTGTTGTGCATATCAATTTATAGGTGAAAAAGGGAGAAAATGCCTAAGATATGAATAATTACTGACATCAAGGCACTTGCATCCAATCAAGCTCAACAGTATTTTAATTCAGAGTCATTAATCACTGGTAATATGAATAATACTAATATAATATTTGTCCCAGTGTCTGGTAAGCCACACTTTTGTTGTTGTTTATGCATTTGCATCATTTTACTATTAGCTGATGTCATGTAAAAAAAAATTGTGCTATGAAGATTATGGTAATAATAATGCATTCAATGTTTGATTGTGTGACATATTTGTTTACAAAACTGAGGTACTGGGTCGCCACTTGATGTCTAATGTGAAACTTGGATTTGGAAACAAAACCAATTGACAACCACTAATCAAACTATTAAATATGCAAAAGCTACAGAAGGTCACATGCACATCAAAAGTTATAAAAATATATATTATAAAGTCTCATCCCATGAATTGAACCACAGACCATAAAACAATTTGTTAATTATCTTACATGTTAATGGCCTCAGGCCATGCATTCCCAGCTGCCTCACATGGCAACAACATAATGAATGACAAATATTAGCACCGCTATTAAGGAATGATGATATGTAAGATTTGATTTGAATTTGGGTCAATGGCAAACATATCATATCATATATATATATATATATATGTGTGTGTGTGTGTGTGTGTGTGTGTGTGTGTGTGTGTGTGTGTGTGTGTGTGTATGCATGTATGTATGTGACCATTTTGTACCATTTTCTACAACAACAGACCTAATGACTCCAACAATGTCAAGTGGTGTAACCATCAAGCAAAAAGTACTTTCCTTGTACCTTGAACACTCACGTCTACAAACAGAAGGCAATTTTGACATTGTCTCTCAAAAATAATGCGTCAAAAGGACATTTATATCACGAAATTGAAACAATTTCTCATCATAAAAGCATTTTGTTTTCTATTTTTGTATATCTTATTTGATCCGGAAAAAAAATGAGAGACGCCATGTACAAATAAACAATATCGCTCTTTTAAACAGTCCATTTCTTTCATTAAATCCATATATTAAAGTTTGACTTTACAGCAAAATCGCACTTGTATCTTTAAGAATAATGAACAAGGTAACTGCAAGGCAGTATATTTCTGGAAAGGCAGCGTTTCACAAGCAAATGTTTCGCACATCAAGCCGTGTGAGAGTCATTGCTGTAATGTCGGCTCGTGCACCTGCAGCGATGTCCTTCAGTCATATTTAGCTGCGCGTGAGCCATTTGAAAGATTAATTTTTAAAATCAGACCCCACAGTATTCCACAGAGGATCTGCAATGCGGTCTGCACACTTCGTCTTATCTGTATATATAACAATACGAATCACAAACAACTAGTTATCGGATAAAATGCCACAAACCGCCCTTGAGCGCACAGTTTTGATTTCCATAAGCATTATGCTCTGAATCTGATGATGCACACACAAATAGCTGCAGGCTGAAGTCTTCTTGGCCACGGGGTGTTGGCACAGAAGATCGTTGTGTTAAAGGATTGACACTCAAAAATAGCTGTCAAGTGAAGCGGAACCGTAGGGAGAGTGGACATTTCTCAGCTGACAGGCCACGGCGATTATTTCATGACATTTTTTCAGTATAAGACGGAAAATTAGAGCAGATATTGATTTTTAATAAGCTGCGATGTACGGCGCGCGAGATAACATCCTCAGTGATACTGAGCGATTATTTCAGATCATTGTCAAGAAACCTTCACTGAGGATACTTACAGCAACATTAATAACCTTTAAAATTATATCTTCGCATACCAGAGAATATTTTTAAAGAGGTTCATTTTTACATATTAACATTTTCATTATAAAAAAAAAACAATTGATTCTTACCTTTGGCTGCCTCCACCGCGCATAATAGTCCTAAAAGCAGACCGACCGCAGAAGCGAAAGGTTTCACCCCACGGATCCGCATCCCGTCTTCGTAATAAAAACAGCAAAGGATTTAAACAATGTTATTCTATCTCCTCACGCCCGATAAAAACTGATTTAGCGCAGTGCTGCAAAAATATCCAGAAGATGTATATCTCGGATTAGTGCGGTAGTTTTAAGATGGCTGCCGCCACCGCCGTTCAGCTCTCTTCTCTCTCAATCACCGTTCAGTCTCTCGCCGCTCCGCAGCTGCATCCAACGGGAGCGGTGACGGGCTGACGTCACGACTGTTATTGTGGGAGTGCGGGCCGCCCGCTTTGCCCTTTGCATAGCCAACCTCAGGGAGACAGAGAGAGGGTGTGGATTGGTGTGTTGTCCAATCCTTTACTGCTTAATCCACCGTGATTATTATGGTTTAGTGTCAACGATTTAGTTAGCTTGTATGAGGGTGTCAACTTGATAAATTGGATAATTTTGATATTATCATAGTGATTTAGCCTATGTAGGCTAATGTTATATCAAGATGGGATGTTTTAATGTCCATTCATATACTTGATGATAAATAGGCCTACAAGTTATAGCCTATGCAATAATGTTAGCAATTCTTGTACCAAAAGCTTTAGAACATGACAGACCTATTTCCGACAATCATGTGAAGGGGCATTAGGACCTGGCTTTTGTTAGTTTTGTTAGCATAGAAAGTGAAGTTGTACACTTCCATAATGTACCTACTTTAAAGGGTTAGTTCACCCAAAAATGAAAATTATGTCATTAATGACTCACCTTCATGTCGTTCCAAACCTGTAAGACCTTCATTCATCTTCGGAACACAGTTTAAGATATTTTAGATTTAGTCTGAGAGCTTTCTGTCCCTCCATTGAAAATGTATGTACGGTAGACTGTCCATGTCCAGAAAGGTAATAAAAACATAATCAAAGTAGTCCATGTGACATCAGTGGTTTAGTTAGAAGTTTTTGAAGCATCGAAAATACATTTTGGTCCAAAAATAACAAAAACTACGACTTTATTCAGCATTGTCTTCTCTTCCGGGTCTGTTGTATATCCGCTTTCACTCCACAGTGACGCTGCTGCTTCTTCTTCTTTCCTGTTTTATGGCGGTTGGTATCCAGCATCCAGCTTATTGGTGCATTATCCACGACATGCACACCTACGCACCATTTAAAGGTGCCCTAGATTCAAAAATTGAATTTACCTCGGCATAGTTGAATAACAAGAGTTCAGTACATGGAAATGACATACAGTGAGTCTCAAACACCATTGTTTCCTCCTTATATAAATCTCATTTGTTTAAACCTCCTCCGAGGAACAGGCGAATCTCAACATAACACCGACTGTGACATAACAGTTGGGATCATTAATATGTATGACCCCAATATTTGCATATGCCAGCCCATGTTCAAGGCATTACACAAGGGCAGCCAGTATTAACGTCTGGATGTGCACAGCTGAATCATCAGTCTAGGTAAGCAAGCAAGGACAACACCGAAAAATGGCAGATGGAGCGATAATAACTGATGATAACATGATATTTTTAGTGATATTTGTAAATTGTCTTTCTAAATGTTTCGTTAGCATGTTGCTAATGTACTGTTAAATGTGGTTAAAGTTACCATAGTTTCTTACTGTATTCACGGACACTTAAGACTTATATTACATCTTTTGAAAACATGTTCTTCGGTACCTTTAAAAAATATAGCAATACCAAAATACAAACAATGTAGAATAGCTTGAATACAGCGTGTGTCTCCCTCAGACTGTAAAAGAAGCTTGGGCGCACCAGATAACACATCATCAGCGTCACTGTCCGGAGCAGAAGGGGGCGGTAATGCACCAATAAGCTGGATGCCAACCACCGTAAAACAGGAAAGAAGAAGAAGAAGCAGCGTCACTGTGGAGTGAAAGCGGATATACAACAGACCCAGAAGAGAAGACAATGCTGAATAAAGTCGTAGTTTTTGTTATTTTTGGACCAAAATGTATTTTAGATGCTTCAAAAACTTCTAACTAACCCACTGATGTCACATGGACTACTTTGGTGATGTTTTTATTACCTTTCTGGACATGGACAGTGCACCGTACATACATTTTCAATGGAGGGACAGAAAGCTCTCAGACTAAATCTAAAATATCTTAATTTGTGTTCTGAAGATGAACAGAGGTCTTACAGGGGTGTGGAACGACATGAGGGTGAGTCATTAATGACATAATTTTCATTTTTGGGTGAACTAACCCTTTAAGAGCTCTATTTTTGCCCACTAATTTAATATACTAAAAATTCTTCTTTACTACTTCTTAAGATAATCTTGTGCTATTTTGAGACACCATGAATATTAACGAAATGTGCTTTTAACATACTATGTCTGTATTTTTTTTTAAAAAAAATGTATTTAGTTACCACTTGTAGTACACTTTAATAACTATTCTAAGTGGTAACTAAATAAAATACAGAATAAAATAAAATTTTAATACAGAGATTGTATGTCAAAAGCACATTTTGTTCATATTCATGGTTCATGGTAGCCTACACTTAGATGTTCTTAAGATTATCTTAAGAGGTAGTAAAGAAGAATTTTTAGTATATTGTACAAATTAGTCAGTGAAAATAGAGCACTTTAAGTTTACATATGGAAGTGTACTTTTTCACCTGCGAAGATATTAAAGGGTTAGTTCACCCAAAAATGAAAATAATGTCATTTATTACTCACCCTCGTTCCACAGCCGTAAGACCTTCGTTCATCTTCAGAACACAAATTAAGATATTTTTGATGAAATTTGATGACTGCATTGCCAGCAAGAAAATGAACACTTACAAATGCCCAGAAAGCTACTAAAGACGTATTTAAAATGGTTCATGTGCAGTGGTTCAATCTTAATGTTATGAAGCGACGAGAAAAATTTTGGTGCACCAAAAAACAAAATAACGACTTTATTCAACGATATCTAGTGATGGGCGATTTAAAAAAACTGCCTCATGAAGCTTCAAAGCTTTACGAATCATCTGTTTCGAATCAGTGGTTCGGAGCATTTATCAAACTGCCAAAGTCACATGATTTCAGTAAACAAGGCTTCATTATGTCATATAAGTGTTTTGATACATGCTCTGAGCCACTGATTCAAAACAAGATTCGTAAAGCTTCGAAGCTTCATGAAGCAGTGTTTTGAAATCGCCCTTCATTAGATATTGTTGAATAAAGTCGTTTTTTGGGGGGCGGGGGGGGGTTTGTGCACAAAAAGTATTCTCATTGCTTCATAACATTAAGGTTGAACCACTGTAGTTACATGAACTGTTTTAAATATGTTTTTAGTAGCTTCCTGGGCACTGAAAGTGCAATGCAGGCCTCACTGAGCCATCAGATTTTATCAAAAATATCTTAACTTGTGTTCCGAAGATTAACAAAGATCTTACGGGTGTGGAACGACATGAGGGTGAGTAATTAATGACAGAATTTAATTTTTTGGGTGAACTAACCCTTTAAGATTTAGAAGAATAACACGATGTAAGATATCGTTGTTAAAAGCTTAAGGGACCGTTCACATATTCCGTCTAAAAACACGTGGAAAGCGCGGCCCATACTGCTTTCTCCTTCTTTCCAAAGCGCTTGCACTCCCGTGGCATCTGTCGTTAGGCCTACTATGCAACCATGAACTGCGCTCTCCACAAGGAGTAGGAAGTTTCAGCAAAGGATAAATTGATTTCTAGCCCTTTACTACTAGATATATTTATGGAGATGAGATATAAAAACCACCCTGTATAGCTATGATCAGGGGTAGATTAAGGAGGTCAGGGGCCCCTAGGCTGCTCTTTGTGTGAGGCCCCCCTTTAATCATTATGCTTTACTGGAAAATGTATTTACTAGTGCCATACATTGTCAACACGCAAATATGATCAGCTGTTCGGCTGAGATTTCGATGTTTTGTTACGGAAAGGCTGAAGCTGATCGGTTGGTTCTTGTCACATCATGACCTGCGGTGCGTTTGCAGCATTCTGAAAAGTTGAGAATTTTCCTTCTCGATGTGCCTGGAAAACGCACCACATGCGCGTCGCGACCGCGTCGCTGATGAGCGCGTCTGCCGCGCGGCTACATTTGAAATAACTGACTTGCGCGCGGAAAAGACGCGATATGTGAACTGCCCCTAAATCAGCTGACAAAGGCTGAATTTCATTCAGTTTGTTGAGATCTTTGATGGAACTCATTGCTAAATCACACATTGGAAACATTGTTTTTTCCTCCCCAAGACTGAAATACAGCATGCTTGGTTACACTATTTTACAGTGCCGTAGTCACATTGTAATTACTCAAATAAGTACTGATTACTATTAATTAACTACATGTACTTACTATAGAGTTACAGTTAGGGTTTAGTTTAGGGTTAGTTACTTGTAATTATGCATAATTTACTGTTATTAAGTACATGTAACTACGGCACTAAAATAAAGTGTTACCGCATGCTTTTCTCTCTTTTCAGCTCATTTCGGTATAAAAATTAGAAATGTGTTACATTTTTGCTGCATTTTGAATTTTTTTTTTTTCAGCAACAGCAAATGATTAGATGTTTTGAGTTCCTTTTTTATTTATTTTGAAGGACGTTTAAAAAGAACATTGAATGTCAGCACAGAGAAAATCACGGGGTGGAAAAAGGCAGACAGAAAGTGTGGGATGGAGAAGTGTCTATGGATTTTCTCAAATGAGAGGTGAGAGGTCAGATATCTTTGAGGACGAAGTTATGGTTGTTGACACTTCCTCTGAAGCTGCTGGCTAACTGTGTCATTAACTCTCTGGACAGCCAATAATTTTTAGATTTGCAACCTTCTCATTATAGTTATTATTTTTATGATACGTCAGTGTGGTTGCCTAAATGGAAGCCTTTAGCTGATATTTTCACATTTTGATATATGAGCATTTCAGGATACACACACAGCATCCCCTTATTATTATACTGACTGCAACTCTTTAGTTTACTTATTTAATTTCTAAATGAAAAAAAAAAATCTAATTTCACTCCTATACTCTTTGACAACATAAAGCTCTTATGGTAAATAAATTCAGCCACCCCATAAGATGATGGATGAACATGTTAAAGGTGCCCTAGAATCAAAAATTGAATTTACCTTGGCATAGTTGAATAACAAGAGTTCAGTACATGGAAATGACATACAGTGAGTCTCAAACTCCATTGTTTCCTCCTTCTTATATAAATCTCATTTGTTTAAAAGACCTCCGAAGAACAGGCAAATCTCAACATAACACCGACTGTTACGTAACAGTCGGGATCATTAATATTACGCCCCCAATATTTGCATATGCCAGCCCATGTTCAAGGCATTACACAAGGGCAGCCAGTATTAACGTCTGGATCTGCACAGCTGAATCATCAGAGTAGGTAAGCAAGCAAGAACAATAGCGAAAAATGGCAGATGAAGTGATAATAACTGACATGATCCATGATTACATGATATTTTTAGTGATATTTGTGAATTGTCTTTCTAAATGTTTCGTTAGCATGTTGCTAATGTACTGTTAAATGTGGTTAAAGTTACCATAGTTTCTTACTTGCCTCTCCTCTCTTCCTCCAGACTCTGGGACCCTGATTTCCAAAGGAAATGCAAAATTTACTTTCATCAGAGAACATAACTTTGGACCACTCAGCAGCAGTCCAGTCCTTTTTGTCTTTAGCCCAGGCGAGACGCTTCTGACGCTGTCTGTTGTTCAAGAGAGACTTGACACAAGGAATGCAACAGCTAAAAAACCCATGTCTTGAATACGTCTGTGCGTAGTGGTTCTTGAAGCACTGACTCCAGCTGCAGTCCACTCTTTGTGAATCTCCCCCACATTTTTGAATGGGTTTTGTTTCACGATCCTCTCCAGGGTGTGGTTATCCCTATTGCTTGTACACTGTTTTTCTACCACATCTTTTCCTTCCCTTCGCCACAGAGCTTTGTGAACAGCCAGCCTCTTTTGCAATGACCCTTTGTGTCTTGCCCTCCTTGTGCAAGGTGTCAATGGTCGTCGTTTGGACAACTGTCAAGTCAGCAGTCTTCCCCATGACTGTGTAGCCTACAGAACTAGACTGAGAGACCATTTAAAGGCCTTTGCAGGTGTTTTGAGTTAATTAGCTGATTAGAGTGTGGCACCAGGTGTCTTCAATATTGACCTTTTTCACAATATTCTAATTTTCTGAGATACTGAATTTGGGATTTTCCTTAGTTGTCAGTTATAATCATCAAAATTAAAAGAAATAAACATTTGAAATATATCAGTCTGTGTGTAATGAATGAATATAATATACAAGTTTCACTTGTATATGTAGTTTATGTGGTAATGGATATGATTTCATATAAATTCACTACCATTCAAAGGTTTGGGGTCAGTTAAATCTTTTGTTTAAGACATTAATAATTTTATTCAGCAAAGATGCAAAATATATCATGGTTTCCACAAAAATATTAAATTTCTTCAGCATCAGATCAGCATATTAGAATAATTTCTGAAGGGTCATGTGACACTGAAGACTGGAGTAATGATGCTGAAAATTCAGCTTTGTCATAATGACCTTTAATCAAAATAGAAAACGGTTATTTTTAATTGTAATATTTCACAATATTACTGTATTTTAACAGGAGGGAAAACTTTAGCTCTGAATGCATTGTTAGCTTTGTCAGTGCTATATCATGCATTCTCATCCTTTGTCCTGTTTCTAATTCTCCTCTGTGCGATGATTCTCTTTGGATTATAATAGAGGCACAATTTTCCTCCCTAACTCTAGACTTTCTTTGTTTTTGAAATCCAGTGCGAGAGTATGTTTGTTCTTGAATCTGCCCTGATTTTGAATCCACAAACGAGGAGAAAGACTCAGTTGTGGGTGTCTTTAAAACTAGCTTTGAGACATGAAAACAGATAGCAGTACCTGGCAGAAAGTGTTCGTAGATAATAGGCTTTCAGCTCTCCGCCTCTTGCGTGTGGTCCTGTGAGAGGCACCAACAAAGGAGAGAGGAAGAACTGGAGTGAGACTTCTCAAATAACACATTAAAAAAGATTGATGCACTGGTTCAGTCATATAACAGGGACAGACATGTGTTCACACATCTGAAGTTTGACAATAACCTTTTCCTCCTGATCCCACCTGTATATTTTAGCTGTAGTGACATTCTGTTCTATATAGTTTTACTGACAGTATGAATCTTTTATGTAAAATTATGGTCATTTGTGATAAGATGTTGGTGCTTCAAACGAGTCCATGGATTGTGGTAGATTCATCTCATTAGCTTTGCCTCTATTCCATGTCATGCATATTGAACAGAGAGTATTCAAAGCATCAATATTATGATTCATTCATTGCAGTCTTCACACCAAATGCAAATCAGCTGTCTGTACTGCTGCACAAGGTCATTTACCTACTAAACCTCTGTCTCCTTAAGGGAACTGATCACTAAAAAATTATAATTGCATCAAAATCACTGAACTATCCCTTTAAGAGTGAGCATAATCTTCAGCGTGTATATTTTCCCGGAAGCTTTTGTTAGTAGTATAGCTGGTGAACACACAATGATGAAGGTAAAGTTCAAAGGCAGAGTTTAATAAATAACAGAAGGTAGTAGCAACACACTTTCACAAACGAGACCGGACAAACACTGAGTGAAGGTGAGAAACTTAAATACACATGGTGATAAACTAAATGACCAACAGATGATAGATTAGTGTCCACGGAAACTGATGAGTGGCGGGAAACTTAAACAAAGGAACACGTGACTAATTAATACAAACTAAATGTCCATTAAAATGAAACTAAGAACAAACACAACTGATTATTTGTAACATATATATATATATATATATATATATATATATATATATATATATATATATATACAGGTGCTGGTCATATAATTAGAATATTGTGAAAAAGTTCATTTTTTTATTGTAAATTATTTTTAAAAATTAAACTTTCATATATTCTAGATTCCCTACATGTAAAGTAAAACATTTCAAAAGTTTTTTTTTTTTTTTAATTTTGATGATTAGAGCGTACAGCTCATGAAAGTCCAAAATCCAGTATCTCAAAATATTAGAATATTTCCTAAGATCAATCAAAAAATGGATTTTCAAAACAGAAAAGTTCAAGTTCTTTAAAGTATGTTCATTTGTACGCTCAATACTTGGTCGGCAGCACATATTACAGCAAATGACTTGCTCCTAGCACAAATTACAGCATCAGTGAAGTGTGGCATGGAAGTGATCAGCTTGTGGCACTGCTGAGGCACTATTGAGCCTTCAGATCATCTGTATATTATTGGAACGACTGTTTCTCATCTTTCTCTTGAAAATATCCCATAGATAGGCTGGCCAATAAAACATAGTAATATCATGGTCAGCAAACCACTTGGAAGTGGTTTTTGCACTGTGGGCAGGTGCTAAAGTCCTGCTGGAAAAGGAAATCAGCATCTCCATAAAGCTTGTCAGCAGATGGAAGCATAATGGATTCTGTGCCTCTCCAGTCTTCCTTCAGACTCTGGGACCATGATTTCAACATGAAATGCAAAATTTACTTTTATCTGAAAAGAGGACTTTCAACCACTGTTCACTGTCCAGTTCTTTTTCTCCTTAGCCCAGGTAAGATGCTTCTGACGTCGTTTCTGTTTCAGAAGTGGCTTGGTAGTCCTTTTCCTGAAGATGTCTGAGTGTGGTGACTCTTGATGCGCTGACTCCGGCTTCATTTGACTCATTGTGAAGCTCTCAGCCAAGTGTCTGAATCGGCTTTACTTGACAGTATTCTCAAGCTTGTGGTAATCCCTGTTGCTTGTGCACCTTTGCCTACCCAATTTCTTCCTTCTAGTCAACTTTGCATTTAATATGCTTTGATATTTCACTCTGTAAACAGCCACCACATTCAGTAATGACCTTCTGTGACTTACTCTCTTTGTGGAGGGTGTCAATGATTGTCTCCTGGACCATTGCCAAGTCAGCAGTCTTCCCCATTAGTGTGGTTTCAAAGAACAAGAGATACCCGCAATTTATATTGTAGGGATGGTCATGTAATGAAACACAAATGTAAATATTCTAATATTTTTGAGATTTTGGACTTTCGTTAGCTGTGCGCTCTAATCAACAATAAAAAAAAAAAAATAAAAAAAAACTTTTGAAATGTTTTACTTTACATGTAGGGAATCTAGTATAAATGAAATTTTTAAAAATAATTTACAATAAAAAAAATGAACTTTTTCACGATATTCTAATTATATGACCAGCACCTGTATATATATATATATATATATATATATAGTCACCAAAAAAGTCATTTGGTTTAATTGAAATTTCGGTTTTACCAAATGACACTTTTGGATATACCGAATTATGATATTTTAAATAGTTAGCTTGCTATCTAGCTAACAAAAGAACAATCAAACATTTCATATTTAGTACAAGTTTTTAAAATATTACAACATTTTCCATGATTTATAGCGGTTGTACCATATGACCTGATCTGATGTTTCAGGACATGCGTATGAGCAAGTGAAAACATGAATTTTTCAAGTAGTTAAAAGAGATCCAAAATGGTCCCTTTATATTGGTTACTCCAAATGAAATTCATTGTTCCGGACGTTCTTTCTCATAACAAAGCAACGACTTCTACACATAATTTTAATACCATTTTGCACTATGTTAATATATGATGTTATAAAATCATGCCAGAATAAAAAATATATACATTTATTACATTTTAAGATATTTTAATCACAAATTAAATGGCTGTTTTGGCCTTTGGACGGTTAAACCGAATGACCTTTTGACACTTCAAAATCTTTAAAATATACGGTGACAGGGAGGGGACATGTTCGGTTCACTTAGTTTTGTCGTGGCATATAAACTCGTGGGAACGTAATAATATGTCGTGGCCACAAGATATTAAGTCGTGGGTTGCTATGGTCGCTCAGGTTGTTTACACGTTTAACTCGTGGCCACGAGAACAATATATTATTCCCATATGGTGATATGATCTCATGGCCACGACTTATTATCACGTTACCACAAATTTATATCTCATGGCCACAACATATTCTTACATTCCCACAAGTTTATATGTCGTGGCCACGACAAAACTAAGTGAACCGAACATGTCCCCTCTAGGTAAAAATACCTTTATATGTAGCAAAATATAATTAAAACCTTTTGGATTCGATAAAAGAGATCTAGGTTTACTACCTTACATACTTTGGATATCATATTTTTGTTTTGTATTATTATTAAGGCCTTTGGACAAAAAAAAAATGACCATCACGTCATTGACCCATAGCCTATATATATATATATATATATATATATATATATATATATATATATATATATATATATATGTTATATATATATATATATATATATATATATATATATGTGTGTGTGTGTGTGTGTGTGTATAATTGATTGCTGATTTAAACCACCATGCTCAAATTATAGATATATATATGATATATTTTAGGTTAGCATCAGTGAAGAAACAGAGCTGTCAGAGGCCTGTCAATTATTGAGATCTTCACTTCTGAGGTGTTGCTACTCTGCTGTGGAGAACATTTTCATCTGTTGCCTGGCAGAGGTGTCCTCAGAGACGAGACAGTGTGCGTCAGAGTCAAACGGAACTGAAGACAGGTGCTGTAGTCTTTAAAACCACAAGCCAAGTTCTTATTAGGACGAAGCTCAGTGTCTGGTGCTTAAATCTGGAAGGGAAAAAAAAAAGATTGCTTTCCCTGGAGAAAAGTTTAACTGGAATATGACCTACATTAGACCTGCCCTAATATCTTGTAATGTGCTCTGACTTGTTTACTATGCAAAGAACATCCACCACCAACATAAAAATACTCAATCAATTTAACCAGTGAAAGATATGGTGAGGTCCAAATGACTGGTATCACTATTAAACATGCCTCTGTTTTGCATTCTTTTAAAATTGAATGCGTTTTTTTCCATTGAAAATGATATAACATCAGCATAACATTTTGAGTGAAAACTTTAACTGACAAATTAATATGAATTTCCCCACTGTATATGTATTTAAATTAAGGGTACATCTGCACGACACCAATGTACTAAAAACAGAAATTTAAAGTTATCAAATCCGGATCTGAGAAAACGGCTAAAAACGCTGCATTATGTGTGCCAGGCCAGTAGTTGGCAGTCATTTTGTAAAGAAAGACTATGCGTCTGCGCACATACGCATTCTATTACAGAGCACTTGTGTACTAAACATGTAATATGCATGTGCATTACCACAAACGTTTTTGTAGTTTACACTGAGATGATAACGGTATCGTTTTCAAAAACTTGTGACCAGTGAAAATAAGATTCTCAAACAAAAGAACAAAGTTGCAATCAAATTTACAATAGTTCTTCAATAGTTCAGGCAAAATATTCCACGTTGATTTTGGAACAGGTTCAAGTTGTTCACGCAGAGTCGCCAAGAGAGACTTTTGTGTGAGCTGTGCTTCATACTTTACTCCTGTCAATAGCTAATGGACCTTTTCTGCCACTAAAATTTGTGACTGCAAATTTAGGAGCCAGTTCTTTTTAGCGCAACAAAAACAAACGTTTGATTCCTGAAATAATGACTTTAAGGTGCTTACCAGGCAACGTGAACTTTTCCAGAAAGTTCGCTTCGGCAAGTTGTTTCAAACTCCCGAAGCGAACTTCATTTTGGTCTGATTTTGTTGCATCACACAGGTTTGTTCTTTGATTTTGCTTGAAGTATATCAGGGCCTTCATGAGCCAGTTATTTTTTAGCTAATCAAAATCAGTGAAGTCAGATTCGTGAACTAATAACTCTTATGAGCCAGGTTCTCTTTTATTGAATTAAAAACATACAGTGCAACACGACCAGTAAACCTGATTGCCAACCGAATTACTGTACATGAGCCAGTTCTTTTTATTTAATAGAACCATGAACATACCGGAAACATTAAAGGTGCCCTAGAACTTCTTTTTAAAAGATGTAATATAAGTCTAAGGTGTCCCCTGAATGTGTCTGTGAAGTTTCAGCTCAAAATACCCCATAGATTTTTTTTTAATTCATTTTTTTAACTGCCTATTTGGGGCATCATTAACTATGCACCGATATATAGGTTGCAGCCCCTTTAATTCTCGTGCCCCCCCTCCCCCGGAGCTCGCGCTTGCCTTGAACAGCATAAACACAGTTCACACAGCTAATATAACCCTCAAAATGGATCTTTACAAGATGTTCATCATGCATGCTGCTTGCATACATCGGATCATGTAAGTATAGTATTTATTTGGATGTATTACATTTGATTCTGAATGAGTTTGAGGCTGTGCTCCATGGCTAAAGCTAACATTACACACTGTTGGAGAGATTTATAAAGAATGAAGTTGTGTTTATGAATTATACAGACTGCAAGTGTTTAAAAATGAAAATAGCGACGGCTCTTGTCTCCGTGAATACAGTAATAAACAATGGTAACTTTAACCACATTTAACAGTACATTAGCAACATGCTAACGAAACATTTAGAAAGACAATTCACAAATATCACTAAAAATATCATGATATCATGGATCATGTCAGTTATTATTGCTCCATCTGCCATTTTTCGCTATTGTTCTTGCTTGCTTACCTAGTCTGATGATTCAGCTGTGCACATCCAGACGTTCTGCCCTTGTCTAATGCCTTTCATAATGTTGGGAACATGGGCTGTCATATGCAAATATTGGGGGCGTACACCCCGACTGTTACGTAACAGTCGGTGTTATGTTGAGATTCGCCTGTTCTTTGGAGGTCTTTTAAACAAATGAGATTTATATAAGAAGGAGGAAACAATGGAGTTTGAAACTCAATGTATGTCATTTCCATGTACTGAACTCTTGTTACTCAACTATGCCAATATAAATTCAATATTTAATTCTAGGGCACCTTTAAGAAGAATCAGAATCTGAAACTAAATAGTCAAATTTCTTATAATTCCCATCCCATTTTATTCGTTTTGTGCGGACTGTAGTTGGGAATTCCTTTTATGAGTGCAGTCTGCTTATAAAGAGGACTGACAATTGAGTTTAAAAGACACTGATCTCTGACCCCCACAAAAGCGATATGTTGACATGCCGGATCATGCCCTTGAAGTAAAAGCCCCCTTCATGCCCTTCTGCCGCACAACAGAACGATCAGGGGCAATGTCTCCCCCATCACATACTCGCACACACACAGACCCCATCACTCACCTGCAGATAACCGTCCCAAGAGACACTGAGGTTAGGCCTTTAACGGGTTAGAGCCCATTACTGCAGCTGCAGCTCTGCAAGGGTCACTGCAACTCTGGAATGAAACCAGCCAGCACAAACCAGAAACACACAGAATGGTATCAGAACATACTATGAACTACAGTACACACTTACAGATTTAAATTTAGAATGCATTTCTGAGTTAAATGGACTTTGAATGCAAAATATTTTTTTATTTCATCTTTGATAATTGAGGTTAAACACTATTATTGTAGGTTAAAATAGTGTTTGTCTGAAATGCTGTGGCAGAAAACGTCCATTTAAACATTTAAATTTGATCAATTGCAGTTTCTTTCACATAATTCAGAAATCATTCTAATATGCTGATTTGGTACTCAAGAAATATTTATTATTATCAATTTTGAAAATAGTTGTGCTGCTTAATATTTTTGTGGAAACCATACATTTTTATTAAAGGTCCCGTTTTTCGTGTTTTTTTTAAGCTTTGATTGTGTTTATAGTGTGCAATATAACATGTGTTCATGTTTTGCGTGTAAAAAAACACAGTATTTTTCACATAATTTACTTATCTGTATACCGCTGTTTCCACTGTCATAAAAACGGGCTGATGACTTCCTTGTTCTATGAAGTCCCTCCTTCAGAAATACGTAACGAGTTCTGATTGTGCCAGCGGTTCCTGTGTTGTGATTCGACAGCAGCTTAGCGAACCTTGCCCGGAAAGGTCACGCCTCTTACCATAACGTGGAGATGCACGCGCTCAGTGTTATTGTAAACATGTCTTTAATTTTACCCTATCAATTTGAGCCGGAATCAGACCCGGTGATTGAACTGCGGGATGAAAATAACAGCGTTTCGACGACATGGCGACAAACACACTCTACAAACGCAACTCTTGTGTATTCCTGTGGGCGGAGGTTAGTCAAAAAACTGTTTTAGTGACGTCATTAAAGAAGGAAGTAGAGGGATGTAGTCCAAACTGGCCGTTCGATGTAGGCGACTTCTGTTAAATAAAATATCTCGCTTGGCATTGAACTTTGAGCTTTAAAATTTTACAGATTTTATTTGTACTCTAACAACAACATTATACACTAACTAAAGTTTGAAACATGGGATCACGAAGAACGGGACCTTTAAGGATTCTTTGATGGATAGAAAGTAAAAAGATCAGCATTATTTGAACTATAAATCTTTTGCAACATCACTTTTGAACAATTTAATTTGTTCGCCGATAGCCTCGTGGGCAGCGCACCGGGCGTCACAAGTTTGAGTCCCAACTCATGGACCTTTCCCAATCCCGTCCCCCCCTCTCTCTCCCACTCACTTCCCTTTCAAGGAAAGTCTGTTCACTCTGCGGCCATATTTGCAATGCCTCCGGGCAGCTATTTCGGGCATCCAACACCAAGTCCTATCTATTTGAATGGGGGAATCCTGCAATCTCAAAAACTGCTTGGCGAACTAACAATTTAATAACATATTTCAAATCAGCAACGAAATCTGACATGAATTGCCCCATAAATGTTGTTTCTAATGCTCAAATAGCTTTAAAAAAAAGCTTATTTTTCAGGCTAGACAAGTCAATGCGCATGTGCAGTCATAAGCGCTATGGGAACCGGAGCTTCTAACGGCAATTGGCGATTGGCTCTTTTGTGTTCACACCGCCGGCGGCGAGAGCGTCAAAGTGACGCTAGTCATTCATTATCAATGAGGGCCGGCGGCGAGCTCCGGCGAGAGCGGCGCGGCGCGTCTTGGACGGTGAGAGAGCGTCGAGGAGAGTTGAAATCAGGTTAACTTTATGGTAATGAGCTATGACGCGGTTCGGCGGCAACCAATTGGAATGTAGAGGTCCTCGCTTGAGAGGCTTCCGATTGGTTGACGCGACTTGTCATTTACTTTGACCCTCCCGTCGGCGGCGGTTTGAACGAACAGTACAGCGTTGTTGGCAGGGCGGCCAAGGCGACTGTTGACGCTCTCGCCGGCGGCGGTGTGACGCTAGTCATTCATTTTCAATGAGGGCCGGCGGCGAGCTCCGGCGAGAGCGGCGCGGCGCGTCTTGGACGGTGAGAGCGTCGAGGAGAGTTGAAATCAGGTTAACTTTATGGTAATGAGCTATGACGCGGTTCGGCGGCGGTTTGAACGAACAGTACAGCATTGTTGTCGGTGGGACATAATCCGCCATATTGCGCATTGCAGTTTCTCCCATTAATAACTAATGGGAGTGAACTGTCTTTCTATATCTATAGTCTTTGACTGTACTATCAAAAAATCTTTAAAAACCCCCACATTCATACTGACCCCAAACTTTTGAACAGTTGTGTATATGAAATCTCTTCAGTGTCTCAATTGCTCCTTTTAGCAGTCAGATGAAATGGAGAGCAAATGCTTTTCAGATATTTTTCCTGAGAAAAAGGTGTTTCTTGAGATCTCAATATTAACAATTTCATAAAGTGTTTCAGCTGTGCCAAGTCTGAAATCAAAAGTCACCCTCTTGAAACTTTTTTCCACCACGAAAAACAAAGGAATTATCAAAATCATCAAAGCTTCTCTTTTTAATACAACAACAACAAAAATGCAAAGTTCAAATGCAGTTTAATCATCAATTAAAACTGTACCAATAGACTTATATGTCCAATATTTCCTCTGTTCTACAGGAAATATGAGAAAACCTGCTGCCCAGACACAGGAAGCTGTGGATATACACCTCTGTCATCTGTAGGAGTGGCTGGATTTGTTACAGTTTCCTGTGGAAGTAATATGGGGCTTCTCCCTGATGGCTAGCAGACCATAATATGACTGTAGTAAGATTTATCCAGGGTTTTATCAGAAAAGATGGTCACGGTATAATCGGGTGAGACGCTCAGCCTCTAGACATATCATCTGCAAGTCTGAACACTCACCGAAAGATTTGGCTCTGTTAAAAAAGCTTCAAAGTGATACAAAAAGACCAGTTTCTTCTTCAAAGGCTTTCATGCAGGCTCTGGTGAAAACATGTCGCTTTGAAAAAGGAAGAACACAATTAATATCACTATATGGGGTGGAGAGGTGAAGAACTCTCTTATGCTCACCAAAACTGCTTTTATTTGATCTGCAAAATATCATTACAATTTGAAATAATCACAACATCCTCAGAGATTATATCAGATGTGATTGTTTGTTTATCTGATTTTAGATCATTAAATCTCACCGCCTGACATTTATTATATATCATATAGTCTAGTCTTCTACTTTGAATAATGTGGCACAGCAAATAAGAACATTGTGTTCCATGTGTCACCATCCACACATTCCCAATAAACCTCATCTTATCTGTGTCACCATGCTGAATCACACACACACGATGAGCTCCTCATATAGCTCACACACAGCAGTTCAGCCACTCTATGTGACCTTTCAATTATTGATCCTCTCCAGCACCCGTAGTTCCTCTCTCCCACCGGCTGCATATTAAATTCCTGGCTCTTGTATACCTGCAGCATCAGCAGAATAAACGAGGGTGATTCATCTGAGGCTGTCAGCACAGCGCGGAGTGAGAGGATATTTCCCTACCTAAAAAACAGAGAAACATTATAGCTCACACTGAAAAGCCGCAGAGATGAGCTCATATGTCATAGTCATTCTCTCGAAATCACATCTAGACAGTGCGAACCAACTACTGCCTGTGCTTCATTATTTACATCAATCTTTATGTTGCAGCTGTTGATTTTTTAGTAAAATTAACAGATTTCCACTTATTTTATTTATGGAGGTCACAATAAATCTTGGAAAATTTTGATAGCATCTTCATCATTTTTTTAACACTTTAGCATACGTTTTATTGTTTTAATCTAGTCCCAGACGTTCAATTTGAAAATATTACAATCCATAATTAAAATATTAATTATTGTATTTTTAAAAAGTATGATAATGTAAACAGAGTGAAATAAACATCAACTATATGTATTGTGTGAAATTATAAATTATTTAAATTTACAACAATACCTAAGGGATGTTATTGTCAGCTAAAACTAAAACCAATTAACTGAAATTATATATATATACAGTCAAACCAAAAATTATTCAGACATATTTTTTATATATTTTTACTAGTGGGTTCAGGACACTATAGTTCATTTATGTAAGTGAGAATAGCAAAATAAACTGTGAGATATTATACCTAAAAATTCTTCATACAGTGGACTACCAATAAAATTGATAAAAATTTGGAACCAAAAATTATTCAGACACTTTGATCTGACCATGTCTGACCTGTTTGACCTGACCATATAAGAAAAAGTATGTGAACCAGAATCTTTGAAAATGTGCAAAATTTTTACAAAATAAGAGAGATCATACAAAATGCATGTTATTTTTTATTTAGTACTGTCCTGAGTAAGATATTTTACATAAAAGATGTTTACTCCATAAGACAAAAAAATAGTTGAAATGACCCTGTTCAAAAGTATGTGAACCATTGATTCTCAATACTGTGTGTGGTTACCTGGATGATCTGTTTTCTTTGTTGTGTGATGGTTGTTCATGAGTCTCTTCAACTATTAAAAAAGGTTCAAACATTCACTGATGCTCCAGAAGAAAACACAATGCATTAAAATTTGGGGGGTGAAAACTTTTGAACAGGATGAAGAGGTCCAAATTTTTCTTATTTCGCTTGAATATAATTTTTTTTCATTTAGTACTGCCCTTCGGAAGCAACAGAAGATACTTGTATGTTTCCCGGAAGACAAATTAAATACAATTTACCTTGATCTTCAAATTCCAAAGGTTTTCACCCCTCGGCTCTTAATGCATCGTGTTTCCTTCTGGAGCATCAGTGAATGTTTGAACCTTTTTAATAGTTGAGTTTGAGTCCCTCAGTTGTCCTCATTGTGAAAAGACGGATCTCAAAATCATTCAGTCACTGCTGGAAAGGGTTCAAATATGCAAAAAATGCTGGAAAACTAAAGAATCTGCAGGAGCTGGAGGATTTTTCTGAAGAACAGAGCTCAGTTTAACTGCTCAGAACAAACAAGAGACTCATGAACAACCATCACAAAACAAACAAACAGTCGTGGATCATCAGGTAACCACACACAGTATTGAGAATCAATGGTTCACATACTTTTGAATGGGGTTATTTTAATACATTCAGCTATTTTTTTTTTGTCTTGTGGATTATATGTAAACATCTTTTATGTAAAATATCTTACTCAGGACAGTACTAAATAAAAAATAGCATGCATTTTGTATGATCTCTTATTTTGTTTAAATTTTTAACATTTTCACAGATTCTGCAAGTGGTACAAGTATACTATACTTAATATACTTATTTTACATATTAGACTTATTTTATTTCAGCTAGTTGCCAATAAATTATAAATTATACAAATTATATTCATTTTATTAGAATCTGAATAATCACTATAAATTCTAATGTAATTTCACCACCTACAGGAAACTATTAGTGCATTTCCTATTTGGATCTTCCAATACTCACCATAAATAGTCTGCTCCATTAAAGATGTCATCTTTTCCATTTCCCTTAGTCCCGCAGTCACACCGCCACATGGGAAGAGTGGACAGACCTGTCCAGAATAGCCCAGTCTCAAAAAGTCTCCAGTTGCCCTCTTGTACCAAGCACAGAAGTATTTTGGGAATCTGCTGTAGGATAAGATAGCATGAGAACAGCTGCTGGTTAATTTTAAGTTTAGTGTCTGTGGATCTGGGTACTATGAAAATGATCCACAATCCAGTGGTGGTACACATTACTAAAATAGTGTAGAATAGCATAGCATAACATACCAGCTTCAAAATTATCCCCGAAGTCATGCGCTAGCATCCTTTGAAGGGGTTTTACTGCAGGTGTCAGACTACAGGAAGTGGAAAACAGTTGACTGACTGTGTGTGAACTATGTTGAAAGATCACAGTTGCATCATGTGAAATGGCAAAGATTTTATTTTAAGATGACAATTAAACTACTTGTTTCTTTAGCTCAACTTTGCATACCGTGGTGCTAACAATGCCAAGGTCATATGTTTGATTCTCATATTAATATTTCACTAACTATCTTTGGATAAAAGCATCTGCATAACTGTAAATATTAAAATCATTTCAAATTGCAACCTGTTTTACTTCTGTAATGTGAGGCATTACTAATTGAAACGGGAAAAATGTATTGATTTAAAATAACTGGACTGTCAGACTGTTAAAAAGTTGCTGTTTGACTATTGGTTAACATTATCCAGTAGCCTGTGCAGCATCTGTGTTTCTAATAAAAGGTTTCTAAATTAAGGCTGTTCTTCTATTCATTAAAGAATCCTGGAAAAATGTATTAAAATTTCCGCAAAAATATTATATATACAAGAATGCTACTTGAGCACCAAATCAGCATATAGAATGGTTTCTGAAGGAAAATTCCATTTTTATCACAAAAATAAATTGCATTTTAATATAGCCTGTATTCAAATAGAAAACGGTTATTTTACATTTTAATAACAATATTTCTGTTTTATTGTACTTTCGATCAAATAAATGCAGCCTTGGTGGGAAGAGACTTCTTCCAAAAACATATTACAGACCCCAAACATTTGAAGGGTAGTATACTTTTTCCTAAAAATGTTTAATATAACCATATATAAACATATATAAAAAGATTTATGAAAAAATCTATCATGACTATATCTTTGCTTGGCACAAACAGGGAAAAAACAAAAGATATTTAGAGCCATGAAGGACAACTGTGGTACAAAAGGACACAAATAACCCCAGGTGAGATGCTGTACCCATTTACCTCTATGCAACAGCAAAGTGCACACTTGGACATATTAAAAACGTCCTGCACCAAAACCCGAAGGTGATACAGTAAAGAATCTCATTTCCTTCAAGACAAACTCTCTGAACTTTGACTCACAATGCTACGCTAAGAAAAAACACCACTAATGGTCAACAGGCGGAGCTGCACCTTTATTTACTTAGATGAAGGTACACATGGCACAGCTTGATCAATTATTTACCTATCGACAAGCTGCAAGGATTCAAAGAGGCTGTGTTCATCCTATGCCAAAAACATCTATGGCACAGGAATGCAACAAGAAAGCATTTTGGAGGAAGCTGTCAGATAGAGTTCAGCAGTACTGTGGCTGTGCCCAGCAGGAGCTCATCAGCCAAGAGTCAAAAGAACAGCAGGTTCCCCAGCGCTCGCTGCCTGTGGAGTGATGGATGCTTTGCCAGGCTATGCTGAGTCTGCTGAGTCACTGCATGCGCGTTCTACCCTCACCGGAACCACTCTAGAGGCCTAATTAACTGTCTCGCACAACAGCCTCAGCTGATCTCAGGTCAGTTCTACCTATTAGACCAATGTGAAGTATACCTGACTGAAAACTGAGTTGCTGATTCTAGTTTAGTCGACTGAAATCCATGTCGTAATCAAGCTGTCAATCTGCGAGAGGTTGATGTGTTATTGTGACATTTTTATTTGATGATCTATGGATGAGCCACGCATTGTTAAGATGCTGTGTTCAGTTTGACAATCCACCAGAATAAAGCACTAACTCAACTAGAAACTCCAGCTATATCGGCAGGTTCTTAAGGCCCTGTCCACACAAACACAGGTATTTTGAAACTGCAGCTTTTTCTATGCGGTTTGGCCGTTTGTCCACATGCAAACGCAGTATCCGGTCACTGAAACCAAACTTTTTTGAAACTTCCTGCCAGGAAGTCTGTAGGTCTGTTGGAACAGGTGTTATTGCCAAATTATTACCCCCCTCGTTGAAGTCACTACCTGATTGCCTAATCCTAACCCCACCCCCACACCTAATCCTAAACCTACCAATACTAGGGGGGTAATAATTTGGTGGGGGTCAGAATTCGGCACAACACCGGAACCAGTAATAACCTTTTTTTACAGGCTTCTGATTGGCCAACATGACTTTACGGTTAGGGTTACATCACCACCATGTTGGTTTGGCATGCTCTTGACAACGCTTCATAGCGTGTTTTTGCGTTTTCATGTGGATGCGTTTTTTTTTTTTTTTAAACAGAGGATAAAACTAAATATATAAAAATACCTGTGTACGTGTGGACTAGGCCTAAAATGCTCACAGCAAACATCACTGCCTGTGCCTCAAAGCGATTAGCTGCTGCCTGCAACATTCAAAATCTGTTGATTAAAGTTAGAAGGTAGTAGCTACTTACAGTTCTCTGAACTGCTTTACTTGAAGTTAGTATTATTTTATTTATATATTAGCTACTTATTTTATTACTTTATTTATATATTACTTTAGTATAAACCAAATGCTAGACTCATTAGTTGGACTCACACAAAACATAAGACAAAAAGAATATAAACTGTAATACAATTTTATAAACCCGATTCCAAAAAAGTTGGGACACTGTACAAATTGTGAAAAAACAGAATGAAATGATGTGGAAGTTTCAAATTTCAATATTTTATTCAGAATACAACATAGATGACATATCATATGTTTAAACTGAGAAAATGTATCATTTTAAGGGAAAAATAAGTTGATTTTAAATTTCATGGCATCAACACATCTTAAAAAAGTTGGGACAAGGCCATGTTTACCACTGTGTGGCAACCCCTCTTCTTTTTATAACAGTCTGCAAATGTCTGGGGACTGAGGAGACAAGTTGCTCAAGTTTAGGAATAGGAATGTTGTCCCATTCTTGTCTAATACAGGCTTCTAGTTGCTCAACTGTCTTAGGTCTTCTTTGTCGCATCTTCCTCTTTATGATGCGGCAAATGTTTTCTATGGGTGAAAGATCTGGACTGCAGGCTGGCCATTTCAGTACCCGGATCCTTCTCCTTGTTGTAATTGATGCAGTATGTGGTCTGGCATTGTCATGTTGAAAAATGCAAGGTCTTCCCTGAAAGAGACGACGTCTGGATGGGAGCATATGTTGTTCTAGAACTTGGATATACCTTTCAGCATTGATGGTGCCTTTCCAGATGTGTAAGCTGTCCATGCCACACGAACTCATGCAACCCCATACCATCAGAGATGCAGGCTTCTGAACTGAGCGCTGATAACAACTTGGGTTGTCCTTGTCCTCTTTAGTCCGGATGACATGGCATCCCAGTTTTCCAAAAAGAACTTCAAATTTTGATTTGTCTGACCACAGAACAGTTTTCCACTTTGCTACAGTCCATTTTAAATGAGCCTTGGCCCAGAGAAAACGCCTGCGCTTCTGGATCATGTTTAGATATGGCTTCTTTTTTGACCTATAGAGTTTTAGCCGGCAACGGCGAACGGCACGGTGGATTGTGTTCACCGACAATGTTTTCTGGAAGTATTCCTGAGCCCATGTTGTGATTTCCATTACAGTAGCATTCCTGTATGTGATGCAGTGCCGTCTAAGTGCCCGAAGATCACGGGCATCCAGTATGGTTTTCCGGCAATGACCCTTACGCACAGAGATTGTTCCAGATTCTCTGAATCTTTGGATGATATTATGCACTGTAGATGATGATAACTTCAAACTCTTTGCAATTTTTCTCTGAGAAACTCCTTTCTGATATTGCTCCACTATGTTTCGCCGCAGCACTGGGGGAATTGGTGATCCTCTGCCCATCTTGACTTCTGAGAGACACTGCCACTCTGAGAGGCTCTTTTTATACCCAATCATGTTGCCAATTGACCTAATAAGTTGCAAATTGGTCCTCCAGCTGTTCCTTATATGTACATTTAACTTTTCAGCCCTCTTATTGCTACCTGTCCCAACTTTTTTGGAATGTGTAGCTCTCATGAAATCCAAAATGAGCCAATATTTGGCATGACATTTCAAAATGTCTCACTTTCAACATTTGATATGTTATCTATATTCTATTGTGAATAAAATATAAGAGATTTGTAAATTATTGCATTCCTTTTTTTATTCACAATTTGTATAGTGTCCCAACTTTTTTGGAATCGGGTTTGTAGTAAATCTGTCTTTCCATCAATTTAAAAAAAAAGTGTGTATATATAATAAATGTATGTATATGTATACATACATACATACATATACACACACACATTTTTTCACTGATGAAAACAAGACAGTAACAAAATAAAATAACAAAATAAAAAACAGTTTTGAATGATAAAAAAATATTCTCCAGGAGTTGGCAATATTTAATTAATATGTAATGCTTAATTTATGCATTACAATTTATCTATACCCATTAGATTTTAGTCGACTAAAACTAGGCTAAAACTAAAACATTTCAGATGACTAAAATATGACTAAAAGTAAATGGCATTTTAGTCAAAAGACTATGACTAATACTTTACTGCTTTCAAAATTAACACTGATATATATGATATATAGTTATTTATTGTTTATATATATATATACTGCATCCAAAGGAAAGAATTTTTTCAGCCTGTGAAGTTTCTCTTAAAAACAGTTTCCGGACTCGACTCGTCCCTCAAGGAGCCACAAAGCAGAAATGTGATCCCATAAAGAGATATCCATCTCTCAAACAAGACAAAAAAGTCTCAATGATTTCTGAATGCTGTTGTGATGTAGTCATCATGATTACCCGAGTATTTTAATCCATATAAGAGCACGGGTCACATTTAGTCATCTTGACAGACACACTGATGGTATAACACGATCTTCTTATGTGCCTGAAGCTCCAAATGTTCAAGGCTATATAAAGATTGCCTAGTAACGAACACACTTGCTCTTATAATAGCAGTAAATATGTGTGATCTAACATACTCCTATCAGCTCATATTAATGAGGATATCTCATGTTATGCTGCATCCATCAACATGCATTACCAGAGCTGATCGTGCAGAAGTGCATCTCGGTGGAGTTCCTGGAACAAAAATTCAGGTTAATAAAAAACTCAGACCTTCGGCTGCAGCCTGACCGCTGCATAATTAGCATGCAATGTGCTGTATCTATGGCAACTGCAGAGACAAGCTAAATTAGATGTTACTGACTCTGACCAATATCAACACATTCTTTTCTATTAGTGCTCACATAAGCGATAGAACTGATATGGGCGAAAAGCTTTCAAAGGAAGCTTTGTTTTATGTGGCCATATGGGCAATAACCTCAACTATATATCTCCTGTCCAGTGTTTTTCCTATTTTTCAATGATATGTGTATTTTCCCACATTCCCACACACATTTCAGACCTCCGGTGGAGGTAGGAGGACATCCTGATGGCCAAAACAGGAGACAGATGGGTGTATGAGAAGGCCATAGGTGGACAGGACTCATTATGAAAACACCAGGAATGATGGACAACATCCTGAATGCTTCATATAATTGCTTATCTGTATATTAATATGATGTGCTAAAATGAGCCTGAAAAGGCATGAGCTCATATGTGCGTCACTTCTGTGACAATTTCTAAATTGGTTGCTGTCAAAAAAATAATTGGAACGCTGTTTCAAAGCATGTCTTTACATCACGTGCACAGTTGCTGCTGAATGAGGATCAATGAATCGTAAAATAATAATTTAAATAATATAAAATGTAATAAAAATAATGTGACTCTGGACCACAAAACCAGTCATAAGCTTAAATTTTTCTGAAATTGAGATTTATACATCATCTGAAAGCTGAATAAATAAGCTGTCCTATGCAAGGGCATAGATTTGGTTTCAACTTTAGGGGGGTTGAACGTTGGTATGGTTGTATTATATTGGGGGGGGTTGTAACTGATGGCTTTGAATATTGGGGGGTCACCTCCCCCCATCCCCACCACAAACTATGCCCCTGGTCCTATGGTTTGTTAGGATAGGACAATATTTGGCCGAGATACAACTATTTGAACATCTGGAATCTGAGGGTGCAAAAAAATCCACTCACAAAAATAATTTTTTTGATATAGTTACGGTAGGAAATTTACAAAATATCTTCATGGAACATGATCTTTACTTAATATCCTAATGTTTTTTGGCATAAAAGAAAGTCAATAATTTTGACTCATACAATGTATTGTTGACTATTGCTACAAATATACCCATGCGACTTATGACTGGTTTTGTGGTCCAGGGTCACAAATCAGAAAATACTGTCAACAACCAAGTTTTTAGGAATAAGATGTATAAATCAGGTAAATGATACATTAACAAACCCCTCTGTACAAACCTTCAGAATATTCAGTAGATGGGAATAAAACTGGAAATGCCTTTGAAGATATATTGTAATTGAAATGTATTATTGAAATTTATAGACACAAACAGATAAAGTCTAATTAAATAAACACATAAATGTGTATTTTAGATGTTTTTTTTTTCCACTTGTTTGTAAGAGGATATGTTATGTTAGCAAAATTTTGAAATGTACCAGTGCATGGAAAAAAGTGTCTTGCCTTAAGAAAACATATTTTTAAAAAAGTAAACAGCTGAAGTAAATGTATACTATTAGGTGCAGGTGATGGCACACAAAAAATATAAATGCACAGCTAATGCACTGTGAAAGTATCCTTTTTCATTTCATTGGATGAGATATGCTTGTTGACCAAACAAAATATCTATTGTGATATCACTGTTTCCATCATAATTCTATAACACTAAGTGGGTTCTAACCACTTGAATAACAAAAAGAAAACCGGTAACTAAAATGAAACAGATTTAAAATTAAATGCAGCACAGTGATTATGTAAAAACAGTCAAGATTTCCTTTTAATTACTAAAAAAGAGAACTTATGCAGCAGATGGTCAGACTAATGTGCTCTTTGTGATCCGGCACAAATGAACGCAGACGTCTCTGGTTGAGTGAGATGAGACGCACCCAGGATTAATCAGTATGGGTTGAATTCTGGCTACTCATTTAAACAGAGAGCAGTTTAAGGACAGGAGCTTCAGAGCGAAAAAACAGTGGCTTTCCACCCACATATGACTCATTAATATCAGCCAAATCTGTAAAGTATACAGCTGAAAACAATGAAGAGGCGTGCAGGAAGAGGATGGAGTAAAAGAAGCAATGTTTAACTCATCACAGAAAGCTGCAGATGTGATTTACCTTGCAATTTACTGCAACTGTCTGTGAGCGTGAGATTGCTTGAATAATTGCACTATATATGAGTGTTAACATATGAGCTGGAGTAGCCTGAGCATGTCAGCGTTTTCAGATAGTTTGAAGGTGTCTTTGAATTAAGTGGTGCAGTTATTGCCAGGAGGAGATCGTTCAGCTAACATGCTGAATCCTGCTCTCCACGCAAGCTTATTAAATAAGCTCAACCAGTGGGCAGATGTTCACCTGGCTCTAATAATATGACATTTTGCAGTGACATTGGCCTATAAGTTTTCATTATGGTTCTCAGAAGATGAACACTTTTATTTACGCCTCTGGTTAGTTTGAAATTTAATTCCAACTATATGTATACAAATTCAACTATATAATATTGTATTATTTACCTTTATGATGGGGTTACTGGAGGAACCACTGACAGTCAAGTTGTGGCAGGAGACAGTTTTTTTTTTACTTCATTACTTGTAGATTTCTAAATGTTTTTTTTTACAGGTTTACTTTTAGTTTACTACATTCCATAGCATAATATCTTACTTTTTACTTTGACACATTTCATAAAATCATGCAGTTCCTCGTTATTTACAAGTGGAGAAATCAAAACTCGATGGCATTGTCCGTTTAGTGAACAAATTCTTCTTTTGAACTGATTCTTTTCAATGAACCTGTTCACGAATAGCACTGATGATTCATTTGTGAATTTGACTTAAAGGATTAGTTCACTTTCAAATTAAAATTAGCCTAAGCTTTACTCACCCTACAGCCATCCTAGGTGTATATGACTTTCTTCTTTCTGATAATCGGAGAAATATTAATAAATATCCTGACCCATCCGAGCTTTATAATAGCAGCGAATTATAAACGTGTGCTCTGGGGGGTTAATAAAGGCCTTCTGAAGCAAAGCGATGCGCCTGTGTAAAAAAATATCCATATTTACACAAGTTATAAAGTATTCAACATACCAAGAAAGTGTAAAACTCTTGCAGTTCAGTGCTTACCCTACGCCCTACGCCTTCCCTATTCAACATACGGAAAAAGTGTAACTGACGTGATGCCAGTTTACACTTTCTTCTTAGCTTGAATACGGAAGGCGGTCTGGCGGAAGCTAGATATTTTACTTCATAACTTATTTAAATATGGATATATTTTTTACACAAACGCATCGCTTCGCTTCAGAAAGCCTTCGGGAGCCGTGTGGAGCACACGTTTATGATGTATGGATATGGATGGAGACACTTTCTTCATCTCATACTCATTGGTCCCGTTCACTGCCGCTATATAGCTCGGATGGGTCAGGATATTTATTATTTCTCAGATTATGTTCATCAAAAAGAAGAAAGTCGTATACACCTAGGATGGCTTGAGGGTGAGTAAAGCTTGGGCTAATTTTCATTTGAAAGTGAACTAATCCTTTAACCACAATGATCCGGTAGGAGTGGGATTCAAGATAACCGAGTGCTGAATTGGCCTTGTCCGACTCAAAATCAAAATGAGCCAAGAACAGTCTTGGTTACTATTGTAACCCCCGTTCCCTGAAGGAGGGAACAGAGACGTTAAGTCAAAACGCCAGGAAAGTGTTCCCAGTCCAAATGGAGGGGAATGCTATGGAGACCACACCCTGCCCGAAGGGAGGTGGCATGTGGAACACACATATGGACTGACCCATGGGGGAGTAACACATATGGAAATCTCTGAGGTAGGACCTAACTTATCAGGGAGGAACTCTACAGTGCAGAGATAGGGCAAGGCAAAGCCACCCAGGGAAAGACACAGGTTTGCCGTCAAAGTCTGAATGTTAAATGTCTGCCAGAGAGGTGCCATACACCAACGCCCAGGAGGAAGCAACACCCCAATGGAGTAAGCTCTCAACCCGAGGGGGCATGGCTCGCCTTGGGACTGGTACGCCAAGGTGATGGCATCCACTATCCAGTGGGCTAACTTCTGTTTGGAGACAGCCTTTCCCTTCTGCTGACCTCCAAAGCAGACAAAGAGCTGCTCAGAGCTTCTGAAGCTCTGCATGCGGTCCACGTAGACACGCAGAGCGTGAACGGGACACAGCAATGCGAGGGCTGGGTCTGCCTCCTCCAGGGGCAGCGTTTGCAAGTTCACCACCTGGTCGCGGAAGGGAGTGGTGGGAACTTTGGGCACAAATCCAGGCCGAGGTCTCAGGATAACATGAGGCAAATGCTTGTAGGTCCCCGACCCTCTTAAAGGAAGTGAGTGCGGTCAGGAGCACTGTCTTCAAGGACAGATGTTTAAGCTTGACTGACTCAAGAGGCTTGAAGGGAACTCTCTGTAGGCCCGCCAGGGTGACAGAGAGGTCCCAAGAGGGAACAAGGCGAGGCCTAGGAGGATTTAACCTCCTGGCGCTTCTCAGGAACCTAATGATCAGGTCGTGCTTTCCCAGTGACCCGCCACCGACCACATCGTGATGTGCTACGATGGCGGCCACATAGACCTTCAAGGTGGAGGGGCACAGCTTCCGCTCCAGACCCTCTTGAAGGAAGGAAAGCACAGAGCTGACCAGACATTTCTGGGGGTCTTCCCAGCGGAAAGAACACCACTCAGCGAACAGACTCCACTTCAGGGCATAAGCACGGCTCATAGAGGGGGCTCTAACCGGAGTGATAGTGTTGACTACCGTCCTCCGTGTCCCATCCAGAGACCACACGTGGAGGTTCCAGAGGTCAGGACGTGGGTGCCATATGGTGCCCTGTCCCTGAGAAAGCAGGTCCATCCTCAGGGGAATCCGCCAGAGAGGGGCTGTCGCGAGGAGCATCACCTCTGGGAACTAGGTCTGGTTGGGCCAGTAAGGCGCAACTAGCAAGACCTGCTTCTCGTCCTCCCTGACCTTGCATAGAGTCTGTGCGAGAAGGCTCACTGGGGGAAACGCATATTTGCGTAGGCCCCTGGGCCAGCTGTGTGCCAGTGCATCCGTGCCGAGGGTCCCCTCGGTCAGGGAATAAAACAACTGGCAGTGGGCGGACTCGTGGGAGGCAATACTATAGTAAAGTACTCAAACTAATTTGTTATTTATATATATACACTACAGGCAAAAACACTGTTTTTTCAGGCACCTGTCAATTTTAAGATTTTGCGCTTTTTGGCTTTTCATAAAGTTTTTAGTTTAGTTTTTTCTCCTGCTCTGAGTCAGAAATCTCCACTTCAACAGAACTTTACAGTTTTATTCCTATGAATATTCTGAAGGTTTTTACAGAAGGATGTTGATATATAATTTGCCTGATTTTATACAACATTTTATTCCTAAAAAAAAGGTGAAAATTACTCTCTTTTTTTTCAGATTTTTGTTCTAGAAATGTATGCAAATTAGCTCATATTTAATTAGATAATGCCTCATTTGCATATTTAAACAACATTTTAGAAAACTTGTAATACACATTTTTTTTTTGCAATTTTTAATGTAATCAATGAGCTGGGGAAGTATGGTGATATCTATTAGTTGTTGTTTTTTTACCCTATTCACCTGGGGTGTCTCGTCTTAACACAGCAACTATAGAATTACCACAACAAATTAAAGTACTATAGTAATATAAACAAATTACTTTACCCAATACTGTGCTAAGTTTTCTACAACTATATTGGGTATTTTATACTGCAATAAACTACAGTTTACTGTAGTAAAAACTAAAGTATACAGTTTATAAGTTCACTATAGTTATTACTACAGTATGCTGTAGCATTCATTAACAAAGAGTTGTAAATACTATAATATATACAGTATACTACAATTTACTATAGTATGGTTCAAAAACACTATAGTATTTTTTTCATGTGGGCAGGATTTGTGTAGGCCTATTACATCTACATCCAACACTTCTTATGTGTCCCCTTTTGTTAGTTTTTCAGAGAACTGCTACTTTAAAAGTTCTTAAAAGATGGTTATAGACACTATTGTGTTAACGTAACACATCATAGCCTTCATTTTGCACTCATATCTCCCCAGACAGTATCAGGACAGCTTTTCAAGTCAGCCAAAAAGCTTGGGCACCATTCCGAGCATACAGTATGCCTTCAAACCATTAGCCAACTTTCAAAACAGACATAAATATTCAAGTTATGATTTAGTATTTCACTGATCTGAGATGAACGTACAGTTTCAGTCAGAAGGAAAGGGACAGAAGGGTAAACCACTTTGCATCTAATGGATCTGGGATGGGAACACATTCATCTAGTCAGGTGATGGAGCTGTGTATCAGTGTCATGCTCTGAAAATGGTGATCCAATTGAGGATGATGCATACCCATTTAAATTCCACAGCAGCTGGCGCTTCATTCCCACAGCCAGCCTCCTCTAAATCACAGGATTTGACCATCTGTGAAAGATGGCGGGAGAAGCACTGAACAGATGTTGGTTATTATATAGGGAAATCATGTAATCAGAATGGGGAAACAGACCGCAATCTGTGGTTAGCAGCAGCCTGTATACTGTACCTTCGCCTACGGCTTACAATACAGTTACATGCACTCAAGGATAAATTCACTGTTAGTTGTTATTATTTGGAATAATAGTGTAATACCAAATGATTATTTTTACTTGGAAACAAGATTCCTAATCTTTTCTATTTTGAGAGTCACATTTTGTCCACTGCAATAAAAGTAATTAGTATCTGGCCACTTTATTAGGTACACCTGTTCAACTGCTCATTAGCACAAATATCTAATCAGCCAATCACATGGCAGCAACTCAATGCAATTAGGCATCCAGGAATGGTCAAGACGATCTACTAATGTTCAAACTAAACATCAGAATGGGGAAGGAAGGTGATTTAAGTGGCTTTGAGCATAGCATGGCTGTTGGTGCTATTCTGAGTAATTCAGAAAATATCCATTGAGCAGTAGTTCTGTGGGTGAAAATGCCTTGTTGATGCCAGAGATCAGAGGAGAATGGCAACTGAGCATCATTTAAAAGCCACAGCCTACCTGAGTATTGTTGCTGGCCATGTCCATCCCTTTATGACCACAGTGTACCCATCTTCTGATGACTGCTTCCAGCGAAACTGAAACACCTGGTTTCAGACCACAATCATTTATTAGTATGGTGTATGGCTCCTTTTGTGGCCAGTATATCATCAATTCATCTTGGGAATGACAGATACAAGTCCTGCACAGTGGCCAGAGGGATTTTGAGCCAATTCTCTTCCAAAACAGTGGCCAGGTCACTTTGTGATGCTGGTGGAGAAAATTTTTTTTTGACTCGCTCCTCCAAAATACAAAATAAATGGCTCAGAATATTATGTCTGGTGACTGTGCAGGCCATAGGAGATGTTCAACCCCATTTTTATATTCATCAAACCATTCTGTCACAAGTCTTGCTGTGTGCATTGGTCTATTATCACACTGATACACGGCACCTCCTTCAGGGTACGATATTTGAACCATTAGGTGCACATGGTCCTCCAGAATGATTCAGTAGTCCTTGGCAGTGATTCGCCCATCAAGCACAGTAGGGAATGCCATGATTTTGCAGCCCATACCATCAATGATCCACCCCCGTGCTTCACTCTGGGCACGCAACAGTTCGGTGTTAACTCACACGGATGTGGGAAAGACAGTGAAGGTGGACTCATCAGAGAACAATAGCCTACATGTTTCACATTGTCCACAGCCCAAGATTTGCACTGTTGGCACCAATGAAACCGATATTTGGCTTTGGCACGAGTGACCAAAGGTTTGACTATAGCAGCCCGATCATGTGGAGGTCCCGACAAAAAGTTTTGTGGATTGCAATATTTTATGTACAACTGTGCAATTCCTCTGCTAATTCAACCCTCACACTCTTACTGGAATGTGGAATGTGCAGTCAGTAAGGATTGGTCACTAGGCCACGCATATATAGGTGAATCCTCCAACACTATATTGGCCAGTGTTTCAGTTTCATTGTCCATATATACATATATATTTACACAGACACACACACAGAGTCTTGGTCAGAATTACTGGAACCCTTGGTATATGTTATCAATATATAGGACACACGTCCTCTTCCAGTCGGATCTTTGAAAGTGTGGGCCTAGTTTTCTGCTAGAGGTCCTGGACATCTTGTTCAGATACATGGCATCATGGATTCTAGCAAATACCATCAGATAAAAAAATCAAAACCTGACGGCCTAGAAATCTTATAATAGGCCATGGTTGGATCTTCCATGAGGACAATGATCCAAAACAAACATCAAAAACAACACAAAGATGGGTCACTGAGCACAAAATGAAGCTTCTGCCATGGCCACCCCAGTCCCCTGACCTGAACCCTATAGAAAACTGAAGAAGAGAGTCAACATGGACTTTTGAAGGATCTGGAGAGATTCTGTATGGTGGAATGGTCTCTGATCTCTGGTCAGGTGTTCTCCAAAGTCATCAGGCATTATAGGTGAAGACTCAAAGCTGTTTTCTTGGCAAAAGGAGGTTGCAAAAAGTATTGAATAAAAGGGTGCCATTAATTGTGGCCAACATGTATTGGAGAAAAACATTTCATAAAGAGTTTCGCCCCGCCCATTTTCAGTTCTTTTATTTAAATAAAAGGTAAGTTTTTTGTGAATTAAATAAAAAATTGAAACGAAAAAACAATGTAGATTTACTTTCAGTTTTTTTTTTTTTTCATATTTACCAAGGGTGCCAATAATTCTGACCATGACACACTCACTCTCTCTCTACACACACACACATATGACTAATAGGAACACCCAGAATTATGGCCAATTATATGCCAATTTTAAATAAATTAACCCTTTGAGCGGTACGGTCCCACATATGGGATTTCGAACGTTCAGCGACGTCACATAACTGCCAGTTCCCTTTCGATACTTCACTCGTACTGCGTATGGGGAAAAGTCTCCCTTTTTCCCCGCTACTGAAGCCTTTTTCAATAACGCAGTGTAACTGCATCGTCATTGGTTCACTCATAGACAAGTTGTTGAACCAATGACGGCGCGGCATAGCTGCGCGACCTATGGCGAGAAAGCGCGCGAACTTTCCCGCCGAAATGGGCGGGGTTAAGGGCTATATAAGCAGGCGTTTCGCCATAGGATTTCAGTCCTTTCTCCTTCAGTGACGACAACACATCTCCTCGCTGATCTTCGCCTGAAGCCGGAAGAAGCTCGCCGCCTTCTAGAAGCTCCTGCCGCCGTTGAAGAGGCCCCGCAGCGGACCCAGCTGAACTCGCCGGTCGGAGACAGCGCCGGCGCCCTCGCTGACTGCCGCCCCGAGCGCCGTCCTCGAGACGCCCGCCTCCCGCTCCCGCCTTCGGCCGCCTTCTCAGCGTGTCTCCTGCCGCCATCCGGCGCGCCCCTCGAGAGCTTCCCGCGGCTTATTGCCGCTCTGAAAGAGCGTTCCTTAGCGGTCTTACCGCTCTAAAAGAGCTTCCGCGGCCCTCGCCGCTCTAAAAGAGCCCCCCAATCGTCGTTATAACGACGGCGGCGTTGTTACAAATGCCGCGCCACTCTTGTGGCACGTGCAGAGCCCCTCTGCACGATGATGACGGACACAGCGAGTGTGTCGCGTGCCTGGGCAAGTCCCATGCAGACGGCGCGCTCGCTGGAGCCTCATGCCCGCACTGCGAGTGCATGAGCCTCGGTTCTCTGCGCTCGCGGGTCGCCTTCTTCACTGAAGGCGATCTCGCCGCTCGCGCCCTCCCGTCTCCTTCCTCCCGCGAGCCGGCCAGGAAGAGACAGCGGGGTAGAGCGACTCAGCGCCCGGAGATGTGCGAGCTCACGTCGGCCCAGCCCCCGCGTGCCTCGCCTTCTCCCCCGCGAGAACATTCTCCCGTCATGTTCTCCAGACCGGAGCAGCGTCCCTCTGCAGATGCGAGCGACCTAGTTTCGTTTGGAGGATCTGACGAAGAGCCGGATGACTCCATGTCTCTTGCGGCTTCTGAAGCGGAAGGATGGGCTGGCGAGCCGGACGACCCCGCTCCCCCGCCTCCCTTGGAGCCCATTGATCACGGCCAGGGTATGGATGCCGAGCTCTTCCGCATCCTATCTAGAGCAGTGGAAGAGTTGGACCTCGACTGGGCCCCTCCGGAGGAGCCTTCGCGTAGCCGCCTGGATGAGTGGTTCCTGCCAGGCCGCCGCCAAGCCCCTCGCCAGCGTTCCGCTCCATTTTTTCCCGAGGTGCACGAGGAGCTTACGAAGTCGTGGCGCGCTCCGTACTCCGCCCGCCTCCACACAACACACCGTTCTGCCCTCACTGCTGTCGACGGCGCAGAAGAAAAGGGCTACGAGCACTTGCCGCCCCTGGATGAAGCGGTGGCAGCTCATCTCTGTCCTCCCGCGGCTGTGGGATGGAAGACCAAACGAGCCCTGCCTTCCAAGCCCTGCAGAACCACCTCTACTCTGGCTGGAAGAGCCTACACCTCAGCAGGCCAAGCTGCTTCGGCGCTTCACACCATGGCGATCTTCCAGGTGTTCCAGGCCAAACTCCTCCGCTCCCTGGACGAGTCCGGCATTGATGCACCTGCCTTCAAAGATCTCCGCAGCGCCACCGATCTAGCCCTGCGGGCCACGAAGGCCACCGCCCAGGCCATCGGTCGCTCCATGGCCAGCCTGGTTGTGCTGGAGCGCCACCTTTGGCTCAACCTCACGGAAATTAAGGACCTGGATAAGACGGCCTTTCTGGACGCCCCAGTCTCCCCTTCCGGTCTTTTTGGGCCAGCGGTGGATGGTTTCACCGAGCGCTTCACAGCAGCGCAGAAGTCGTCTCAGGCCATGAGACACTTTCTGCCCAAGCGCTCCAGCTCTGCGTCTGCTCCTAGCCGCCCCAGGACTGCGCCGGCTCAGCAGACCAAACCTGCACCATCCACCTCTCAAGCAGCGCCGCCTAAGGAGCATCGTCAGCGCCCTCGCCCTGCTAAGCGCCAATCCTCCTTCCCGAGACGCCAGGGACCCCGGCCCAAAATTGTGCTGGACCCGGTGACTCCGAAGACGTCCTGATCCAACAGGAAGGAAGAGGGTTGGGGAATGTCCCGTTGCGACCGGACCACCCCAAAAGCTCCCTCGCGCAGTCTCCCCTCCGCCTCGCTTAGTGCCGGGCGTGGGAGAAGTGCTCTGTGTTGTAACTGGGCCCACACATGTTGCGCCCAAACAAAACGCCGTTTTCACGGCGAACACTATTTTACTTCCTCAAAAAGAGAGCATATTTCCTCTTCCACCTCCCTCGGTGTTCGGCCCCCTACCCGGCGGTCTGTAATCCGACATCATTCAACCCCTTGCCACTCGGGCAGAGGCATGGCAGGCCATCCCCGACGTGTCAAGCTGGATCCTCGGGATCATAACACAGGGCTACACGCTCCAGTTTGCACGGCGGCCCCCTCGCTTCGGCGGGGTGCTTCAAACCTCGGTGAATCCGGACGACGCTCCTGTCCTCCGGTCCGAGGTCATGTCTTTACTGAAGAAAGGGGCTATAGAAATAGTTCCCCCTTCAGAAAGCGAGTCGGGCTTTTACAGCCGCTACTTTCTGGTCCCGAAAAAGGATGGCGGCCTCAGGCCCATCCTAGATCTCAGACTTTTGAATCGCTCCCTCATGAGACGGAAGTTCAAAATGCTGACGCTGAAGCAGATCCTCGCACAGATTTGTCACGAGGATTGGTTCTGCTCGCTGGATCTGAAAGATGCGTATTTTCACATCCAGATAGCCCCCCTTCACAGACGATTCTTGAGATTCGCGTTCGAGGGGGTGGCATACCAATATACAGTCCTGCCCTTCGGGCTGTCTCTGGCTCCTCGCACTTTTACCAAGTGCATGAACGCGGCGCTTTCCCCTCTGAGACAGATGGGAATCCGGGTTCTGAATTACCTCGACGACTGGCTCATTTTGGCCCATTCGCGAGCCGAGCTGGAACACCACAGATCCGTGCTCCTCAGCCATCTCCAATGCCTGGGTCTCAGGGTCAACTTAGCCAAGAGCTCGCTGCTCCCCAGCCAACACATTTCGTTTCTGGGGGCAGTTTTCGACTCAGTCCGCATGACGGCGATGGTCTCGCCAGAGCGCGCCCTGGCTATACAACAGCTCGCGGCTTCCGTCAAGAACAAAGCCTATCTTCCTCTGAAGCTCTTCCAGAGGCTCTTAGGGCTGATGGCTTCCGCCTCCCCAGTTCTGCAGCTCGGTCTTCTTCGGATGCGACCACTGCAGTTCTGGTTGAAACTCCGGGTCCCTCCACATGCCTGGCGGCACGGCCGCCTATGCCTCAAGGTCAATCAGGCCTGTATTCTAGCCCTGAAACCTTGGATGAACCCTGCTTGGTTCAGTCTTGGGGTACCCCTACAGGCGATGTCACGGAGGACGGTGCTCTCGACGGACGCATCCAACTCAGGTTGGGGGGCTCTGTGCGAGGGCAGACCGGCCTTCGGCTCGTGGTCCCACGAGGAAAGCCATCTCCATATCAACTGCCTCGAAATGTTGGCAGTGATGAAAGCTCTGCAGACGTTTCAGGTTCACTTGACGGGACGCCACGTCCTAGTCCAATCGGACAGCATGACTGTGGTGTCATACATAAATCACCAGGGCGGTCTTTCGTCCAGCCGCCTATGCGCTCTGGCGAAACGTCTTCTGGAATGGGCAATACCAAGGCTTCGGTCGCTCAGGGCGACTCATATACCTGGCAAGACCAACCTGGGTGCAGATATGCTATCACGGAGCAACGTCCCCTCAGACGAGTGGATGCTCCATCCCCAGACGGTTCTCAAGATTTGGGAGTTCTTCGGGAGAGCAGAGATAGACCTCTTCGCCTCAGGAGACAACTCTCATTGCCCAACATTTTTCTCAAAGGAGGTCGACGCGCTGGCCCACACCTGGCCCAGCACACTCCTTTACGCATTTCCCCCGATCGCACTGATCCCGCAGGTCATCAGGCGAGTCAGGGAGGACAGACACAGAGTCCTTCTAGTGGCCCCGCTCTGGAGGAGCCAGACTTGGTCCTCAGAGCTGTTCAGGCTTTCCACGAGAGCCCCATGGCCCATTCCCCTGAGACGGGACCTCCTCTCTCAGGCAAACAGAACAATCTGGCACCCCCAGCCGGAGCTCTGGGCTCTACACCTCTGGTCCCTCGATGGGAGCCGACCGACCTCCCCAGGGACGTTCTAGAGACCATTTCTCAGGCGAGAGCCCCGTCCACGAGACGCCTCTACGCCCAGAAATGGTCGGTCTTTGTTGATTGGTGTTCCACACGCAACTTAGACCCCGTGGAGTGTGACGTATCCCCGATACTGTCCTTCCTACAAGAGCGTTTGGATCTGGGGCGCGCCCCCTCAACGCTGAAAGTGTACGTAGCAGCCATCTCAGCGTTTCATGCTCCTATCGCTGGCCAGTCAGTGGGTCGAAACAACCTTGTGGTACGTTTCTTAAGGGGTTCTAGACGATTAAATCCTTCTCGTCCCCTTACCGTTCCCACTTGGGACCTTTCTTTGGTCCTTAGGGCTCTCAAAGGTAAACCCTTTGAGCCGCTGAGTTCAGCTGACCTCAGGCCGTTAACCCTGAAGACCGCTCTGCTACTTGCACTAGCATCGGTCAAACGTGTCGGCGACTTGCAGGCCCTCTCTGTGAGCCCTGCATGCCTCGAATTTGGGCCTAATAACTCTAAGGTCGTACTGAAACCCAGGCATGGCTACGTCCCCAAGGTGCTCTCTACTCCGTTTAGAGCTCAGGTCATTTCGCTCTCTGCTCTTCCTCCCTCCGCGGATGAACAAGAGCTGGAGTTACTCTGCCCTGTCAGGGCATTGAGGACCTACGTAGAGCGTTCACAGCCTTTCAGGCAATCAGATCAGCTCTTTATCTGCTTTGGCGGCCGCACCAAAGGGTCTCCGGTCTCAAAGCAACGACTCTCTCGTTGGATAGTCGACGCGATTAATCTCTGTTACTCCTCCTTGGACATTGAATGCCCTATAGGAGTTAGGGCCCATTCCACTAGAGGAATGGCTTCCTCCTGGGCCTGGTCTAATGGAGTTTCCATTAAAGACATCTGTGAGGCGGCCGGCTGGTCCTCGCCGTCCACTTTTGTCAGATTCTATCATCTGGACGTTCCGGCCTTACAAGCCCGGGTCCTCTCGGTGTAACCAGACGGCCTCCTCGAGCTCCGTCTCTCACCATTTAGGAGTTACCTCCTCTTGTAGTGTAACATGGGTTAACGACGGCTTTGCCTTCTTATTTGTTCTCTTGGTCCCCTTTGGTGTCCAAAACAAGTTATGTCGTTCCCTGCCGTGGCACGGCGCGGTTGAATTCGTTCCCCATACGCAGTACGAGTGAAGTATCGAAAGGGAACGTACTCGGTTACTAACGTAACCTCGGTTCCCTGAGATACGGAACGAGTACTGCGTTACTTGCCGTGCCACGAGGCTGCGGCTTCAGTGTCGTCGCTTCAGTCGATTGGCCTGAAATCCTATGGCGAAACGCCTGCTTATATAGCCCTTAACCCCGCCCATTTCGGCGGGAAAGTTCGCGCGCTTTCTCACCATAGGTCGCGCAGCTATGCCGCGCCGTCATTGGTTCAACAACTTGTCTATGAGTGAACCAATGACGATGCAGTTACACTGCGTTATTGAAAAAGGCTTCAGTAGCGGGGAAAAAGGGAGACTTTTCCCCATACGCAGTACTCGTTCCGTATCTCAGGGAACCGAGGTTACGTTAGTAACCGAGTACGATTCAAACTGTGCTTTCGCGCTCTGGCTGCGAGACGGACGCGCACAGCTTGTCATATATCACAGCTATGCAGTGTTTTCAGCCACATAACGTTTCTTTTAAGGTTTCAGACATTTAAATACGCATAAGTACCATTAAAACAATATATTTAGAGTTTATAAAGTACACACTGATGTCAGACATCAGCGGAAGGAGCAATAACAATCCATTCATAAACAATTTGCCGACATTTATTCATATCAGACACACATAATGGGCCCAAGTAACTACAAAGTTTACTCTATTATTCTTCCAGTTCACCAGCCACTTACTTGCATATATTTCGGGAGAAACTGATGAATTCACCTGCTGTAAATCCGACTGACAGGACTCTGCGAACTGCGGGGCAAACTAAGATGGCGGCGCCCATCTCGCGTTATAGATCAAGATAAAGATCATTTATAAAGGCTTTTAAACGACAAAACACACTCACTTACACATATTTGAGGATCGGAATATCAGATAGTTGATGACATGGTAAGCAAGTTTGTGAATATTTTAAATAAAAAAGGAAAAACAAAATAATAGCGATCCACTTGTCATACAGTGTTGTGGCTGCGCTCAGCGCTCGTGACACGCAAGACGCGTCGCTATGGAAACATTAAAGACAAACGTTCTAAAATAACGGTCGCCTTAAAAAAAACTCACTCTGGGGGGACAGTTAGAATATTTTAAACTCACGCTCGAAAGGGTTAACTGAATGATAAAATAACCTGATTAACCATTTCAATACTGAAAAGCAATTACCAAACTGAAATAAATATATATATATATATATATAAAAACATTTTAATTTTAACAGAAACAGTCTTTGTTCCTGTAAAATAATAAAAAAATGTTAGTTTTAAAGAAACTTATCACTTACCAAATTGCATAATGATCTGCATGTGCATTTACATTTTTGCTCATCCATAATCTGTTGCTTCCCTGCTTATGTTTTTCTTATACTGGTATCTTATCAGATCCCAGAGCAGATTCCAGAGACTTTCATAAAGTGAAGCAAAATATGCCCTTATTATGAGATCTTCCTCCAGCTTAGTTCTTATCTCACAGACAGAAGGGTCGAAACACCACAGCCTTTCATACTTTATGACTTCAGAATAATTGCCACTGGAAGCAAAAACATTCAATACAACAGGCAGTTTTCAACTCCTTTAATGGTTCAGTTGGTATAGATTTTGGACGCATTTAAGTCAAGGGACGAGGTTGACGGCCATACGGGGGAAAAAAAACACCCATTCAATTGAATTTGAAAACAATAAAAAAAAAAAGCAATTCACATTAAATAGTTTAACAGCTCAAGCGAGTAGGGACAACATGCAATGAAGTCAATGAATTAAACAAGAATCCAGAGTGACATTCATATGGATGCAAAGCTGAAAGGCCACAAACCCAACCTGAAACGAGTGCATGTAAGACACGATTGTATGATTCTGATGTTAAGAAACAATGCATAGACAAAACAAGGATTTTACAGTTAAAAGCAACCAGATGCACGTTCCTGTCACTGGTGAGATAATGTGGCTGTCGCATGGATAAATAGCCTTGATGACTGAACACATTCAATCAAATACTTATTGCTGATATTAGCGAGAACTATAAAAGCCATTTCCATAAAAGGACTTACATCCACAGTTTAAAAAGGTGTACATTGAGGCTCTCGTGACCATTACAGAGCTACTTGAACATATACACCGTAGATCACAATGCAGGCATGCGTCATTTCAAAACACTAAGACACAATAAGTAAGTTAACAAAACATGAATACGCATTAAATACTGAACATGAAATAATGTTACCAAAAAGGTCAGAGGCCAAAACACAAAATCAAATTGAAAAAGTTTGGTTTGTGGGACGTTTAGAGTCCTCTGAATTAACAAGCTCATATTCATCTTCAACTTCAATTAAAATAACTAAACGTGTTTCACTAGCACCACTGAATCAGACAGACAAATATACGGTGCCGCATGCTCACGTCTGAGCACGGCACATCCCGTTAGGACGCTTAAGGCTGAGATTTCCATTTGACGTGTAAATTTGTGGTCATTAAGGTTTCTAAAGTCATTCGTATTAAAAACATGCGGTTACAAATCAGAATCGAAGTTTAAAAGGGGTTTGTGTTTGTCTACATTTTAAGACATTGAAAAAATAAATAAGGACCTAAGACATTCATTAGATACCTTTAGAAATATTTTACATAAAAACACAGTTGGCACAACTCGTTCACTTTTCTACTTTTTTCTCACGTTCTGTACAAAAAAAAATCTATGAAATTTCACATTAATCCAAACATCGAAAAAACAGATCATGAAACATCAGGTCATTCGTGTACATCGTTCTGTGAGTGTGTGCTTGTGTACGGGCCTCGGTATCCTCCACAACGACATGAATGTTATTTGGATGAAATTATGATGCGAACAACTACTAACAATCAAAAACCCTGAAAATAATGAAAACAAACAAACAATCTACCTGCATGATCCTGTAGACAATAGAACTACATTGACACACACACACACAAAAAAAAAATTGTCTGTAATAACAACCCATAAGGCGATTTATATTTTTTCGTAGTTTGACCAGACAAATGAAGCTCTTGGTCCATTAAGTCTCTCATGGGAACAAATATAAAACGCCACTTTATGGAAGCATGATTCAAAAAGACAAAAAAAAAAAAAAAAAGAAACTTAAAAAACCCAAATCAAACATTTACCCGCCAGGACTCTTTCTGACTGGTTTGCTGTAAGTCACCAGGTAGTGCGGCCACAGGGCCCGATAGTGTAACAGTTAGTGTGAGGAAGAAGAGGGGAATGGGGAAGAGAAGGGAAGTGGGGCAACTGGCATGCAGCAGAGCCCCGCCCCTCTCCTGTCTCAGGCTCCGCCCTCTCCATCAGTCAACAGTGTTGTGTTCAGCTGTAGTGACTTGGCATGGCGAGAGGTCACTGTCTCCTGTCCTCGGTCTCTGATCTTGAGAAGGCCATCACCACGTCCTCAGCTCCTGGGAAAATGACAGAACAATCAAAACCAGTGATACGATTTGCATCAGACGATAACCGGGTCTAACTGGCTGGTTATTATTCCATATCCATAGGTTATATGCAAAAAATAAACAACTGTATCATTAATATATTAATATATATATATATATATATATATATATATATATATATATATTAATATATATATATATATATATATATATATATATATATATTAATATATATATATATATATATATATATATATATATATATATATATATATATATATATATATACCCTTATTTTTTATAAATATTTTAAGTAAGCTAATAATTATTATTATGATTAGATTAAATTAAAGTAACTATATAAAGAAATTTCCAGTCAAAAATTAAATACTTATTTGAATACTATTCATACATAGCACTGCCTACAGCCACTCCCCAGGCTATTATCCTAACAGCTTTATTAGGCAAAGAAAATTTAATCTTCACAACATTGCAAATTATGTGAGCTTGATTAATGGCAGCAAACATCATTATAATGGCTGAAGAGTAAACAGGCTGTGTGGTGTGTAAACTCAGATAAAGCCTTACAAACACTCCAAAAGCAATCTAGGGCTATGTTCAGAATGCTATGGAAGCATGTTGTGCAGTAGACACTCAATACTGCATACTATTTGCTTAAATAGTATGTAAAACATGCACAAAATATGCATCAGAAAACATTTAGAACAGTACAGTGTAGCACAGCTGCTGTTTACTCAATTCTACAAGTTCCACATCTCTGAAATCTGTTATTTTTGTGTATATTTTATTAAAAGTAAAAATGTTTTAATTCCCGTAATTCTAATAAAATAAGAAAAAAATATTTACCCAAAAAAAGGCAGAAAAAATGCAGCTAATTCATCACACTAGAATTGGATGATCAAATCAAGTGCATTTAAAGGGTTAGTTCACCCAAAGATGAAAATTACCCCTTAATTTACTCACCCTCAAGCCATCCTAGGTTTATATATCTTCTTTCAGACAAATACAATTGGAGTTATATTAAATAATGTCCAGGCTCTTCCAAGCTTTATAATGGCAGTGAATAGCAAGCAAGAGGCATCTAAGCTTACACTACTCCAACATCGTGTTAGGGGTTACTCTTTTTGGCGACATGCGTACGGCTGTTTTAGTCTAAGGTTTTAAATATGGATATTTTTCTTACACAAACCTATCGCTTCGCTTCAGAAGGCCTTGATAAACCCCCCGGAGCCGTGTGGATATGTTTTATGATGGATGGTTGCACTATTTGGGCTTCAAAATCTCATCCTCCATTCACTGCCATTATAAAGCCTGGAAGAGCCAGGATATTATTGAATATAACTACGATTGAATTCATCTGAAAGAAGAAAGTCATATACACCTAGGATGGCTTGAGGGTGAGTAAATCATTGGATAATTTTAATTTTTGGGTGAACTATCCGTTTACACATGGGTTCAAGTCCAGTGAATGTATGAACTGCTGAAAATGTACACCTTGAATGTGATATAAGTGTCTACAAAATCCATCAATTTAAAGGTGCCCAAGAATGCTTTTTCACAAGATGTAATATAAGTCTAAGGTGTCTCCTGAATGTGTCTGTGAAGTTTCAGCTCAAAATACCCCATAGATTTTTTTTAATTCATTTTTTAAACTGCCTATTTTGGGGCATCGTTAACTATACACTGATTTTGGCAGCGTGCCGCCCCTTTAATTCACCTGCTCCCTGCCACACGAACTCTCGACTGTATTACAGTGCATTTACAAAGTTCACACAGCTAATATAACCCTCAAATGGATCTTTAACAAGATGTTCGTCATGCATGCTGTATGCATGCTTCGAATTATGTGTGTAAAGTATTTATTTTGATGTTTACGTTTGATTCTGTATGAGTTTGAGGCTATGCTCTGTGGCTAACGGCTAATGCTACACTGTTGGAGAGATTTATAAAGAATGAAGTTGTGTTTATGAATTATACAGACTGCACATTTAAAAATGAAAATAGCGACGGCTCTTGTCTCCGTGAATACAGTAAGAAACGATGGTAACTTTAACCACATTTAACAGTACATTAGCAACATGCTAATGAAACATTTAGAAAGACAATTTACAAATATCACTAAAAATATCATGCTATCATGGATCATGTCAGTTATTGTTGCTCCATCTGCCATTTTTCGCTGTTGTTCTTGCTTGCTTACCTTGTCTGTGCACAGATCCAGACGTTAATACTGCCTTTCCTTGCCTTGAACATGGGCTGGCATATATGCAAATATTGGGGTCATACATATTAATGATCCCGACTGTTACGTATCAGTCGGTGTTATGTTGAGATCCGCGTGTTTTCCGGAAGTCTTTTAAACAAATGAGATTTACAAAAGAAGGAGGAAGCAATGGGGTTTGAAACTCAATGTATGTCTTTTCCATGTACTGAACTCTTGTTATTTAACTATGCCGAGGTAAATTCAAATTTTGATTCTAGGGCACCTTTAAATGTATTTTGGAAAACCGTACCCAGTGTGCTCTGTTGGTTGGTGTAGTGTGGGTCATGTATTCAGTACATACAGAAAGTTGGTAGGGTAGGTAAAGTTGGCCAAGGTATCTAAAGTCTGTTGTAAAGATAAGCCTTCTTTTAACAGCACTGACCCCACTGACCACAAATCAATATTTCACACTGTAGTACTCCAGCTACCCTGATCTCTGCCTTGGAGAACTGTGGGGATGGATGTTCACAGTATAACAGAATGAGTCCATTATGAGAGTCATATTCATAGTGAATACAGAGCAGATACCTACAGACCTCAGTTTGCGTTCACATAAACAGCTTATCGTCAAGGTCAAATCAGCATCTGTTTTTGTAGCGTGTGGCATGAGACACACAACACCCACATTACCAACCACTGCTTAGGATTTTCTGTTCCACACTGATAAGAAATGTGGTTAAAAGCCTTTATAAACCAAATCTACTACTGTCCGTATCTGAAATACAGACTCTGAGAGCAAAGACACCCGTGTGTGAGCCAAAACAAACACCGCAAGAGATGTCCTCTAAAGACATGAAAATGTCACCGGCGGATTGCGGGAAGTCTGTGGGGCATTTAAAGAAGCGTTTGTGATTTCAGTCAGGTTCGGGCTAAGTCTCAGCAAGGGAAGGCTCTAATCAATTCCAATCCTGAATTAACGATCCCGCCCGTGAATGGAAAACAAACCCCTGCAAACCAGGTAAACAGGATTTGTAGGTCCAGCTGTCCCTAGATGAACACGGATTAATAACAATACCACAAACGTATAAACGGTAGTAAATAAACAGCAAAACTTGAGCTCTGGTAAGATTATTTTAGGTCAGGTGGACATCTGAAGGTCAAAGGCAGTAATGCAAATGTAGTCCAATATCATATGCTTGGCAACCCAGTGTCTTAGTTATGGACCTATTTTTTTTAAATTCTAAACTGGTTTGAAGGAAAGTAGTGTTTTGACTGACCTAGCTGAAGCTTAATAAGCAGAAAGCAGAATGTCGGCATGTTAATTTCCTTTCCTTTCATGTACAAATCAGACACTCCACTGCCTCAATGTAAAATGACCAGTTTCATTCTCTAGTACTTTAGAATATTCTGTCAAACTGTCAAAAAGCAGAAGAAACGTATTCAACATCAAAGCTGCCCTTTTACCTTAATGAAGGTCTATGTATTTTGGTTATGTTCTGTACTTGGAATTTCCAATAGAGTTTGGCAATAATAGGATATTTTATTCAAACTTAAAAGGGTTAGTTCACCCAAAAATGAAAAGTCATTTATTACTCACCCTCATGTCCTTCCACACCCGTAAGACCTTTATTCATCTTCGGAAAACAAATTAAGATATTTTTGATGAAATCCAAGAGGTAAACAGCAATTTAACCACCACTTTCAAGGTCCAGAAAGGTTAGAGAAAGACAGTCGACGTGACCACAGTGGTTCAACCCTAATGTTATGAAGCAACGAGAATACTTTTTGTGCAAGTCATCATACAAAGTCATCATTTTTGTTTTGTTTTTGCACACAAAAAGTATTCATGTCGCTTCATAACATTAAGGTTGAACCACTGTAGTCATGGCGATTTTAATGACGTCTTTAGTACCTTTCTGGACCTTGACAGTGGTGGTTAAATTGCTGTCTATGGAGGAGTCATAAACGTCTTGGAATTCATAAAAAATATCTTAATGTGTGTTCTGAGATGAACGAAGGTCTTACGAGTGTGGAACGACATGAGGGTGAGCAATTAATGACAGAATTTTCATTTTTGGGTGAACTTACCCTTTAATTATACTGAAAAATATACTAAAAAGTACTGCACTGAAAACTAGGCATTATAAGACAACTTCTAAGTAGTGGTTCAACGGATCGCAAAACTCACGGTTCGGATCATATTATGGTTTTTGAGTCATGGATCGAATCATTTTTTGGATCAGAAAGAAAAAAAAAAGGGGGGAATGGGAGGCAACTTTGCTTCCCATTTATTATTAAAGCACACTTTAAGTACTTTGATACCACAGCAAAACTACTTGCCTAACTAATAAAGTTCAAACATTATTAAAGGCAAGTGAACAGTCAGTAAAAAGTACAAATACACTAATTAAAAGCATAGATAAATACAATATAACAAAGTTACAAATAAAGTAAGGTCTAACTCATTTTAGGTACAGAAAAGTAATAATTACATGTAAAAATAACCTTATGCTCAATAAAATTAATATAGATTAATCTTTGTTAAAGGTATGTTTTGTTATTCGATTAACATTAATGACAGTCAACAGCAGCAGATATTTATAGGATGCTGTCACTTGAAGACCTCATGCACGGATCCAATACAATGATACACATCCAATTTCGTTCTCAACTGTTTACGTTCACTTAAGACAACTGTTTAAACCGACTGTGCTTACGAGAATACTTGCCGAGATGGCAATTCAGATAATATTTTGTGTGTGTGTCCATCCAAATGCATGGAGACGTGAAAGAGGAATCTGTGTGCGCGCTTCAGGTGTGTGCGGCTTTGCGCACAGATAGTAGCACACGAGTACCAAACTAAATTCTCCGTCACCTCTTCCAGCACTGGAATGGTTTAAAATCTACTGAATGTGTAAACTAGCAAGACAAAACACATGCAAATGATAACCTTTCACTCTGTGGTAGTTAAACTTGCAATTAATCCGCAAATCACATGCGTGCCAAACTCTCGGGCCTGGTCTGTACAGATCACGGTTCAAAAACAATCTATTTAACCACTACTTCTAAGTCTGTTTTATGTATTTATTGGCCTATAACTTTAACACTCAAATGAAGATACTCTTTAGAACAGTCTAATTAAGCAGGGATGGTAAAAACAATGACTTTTCATATTTTTGTTTAAAACAAAGCAGGAACATAAGCATACAGAGAGACAGTGAATTCCATCCAGACAGCTTCTTAATAAAAACACTGACGGTTCACACCCTGTACACAGGCGCTATGCCATCTGATTCTATTGAAAATGGGTCTAATTTCAGTCTTACTGATGTGTTAGTTTACAGCAGAATAAAAAAAAACCTCTTAAAGGTGCCCTAGATTCAAAAATTGAATTTACCTCTGCATAGTTAAATAACAAGAGTTCAGTACATGGAAAAGACATACAGTGAGTCTCAAACTCCATTGTTTCCTCCTTCTTATATAAATCTCATTTGTTTAAAAGACCTCCGAAGAACAGGCGAATATCAACATAACACTGACTGTTTTGTAACAGTCGGGGTGTACGCCCCCAATATTTTCATATGCCAGCCCATGTTCCCAATATTATGAAAGGCATTAGACAAGGGCAGAACATCTGGATCTGCACAGGTGAATCAACAGACTAGGTAAGCAAGCAAGAACAATAGCAAAAAATGGCAGATGGAGCAATAATAACTGACATGATTCATGATAACATGATATTTTTAGTGATATTTTTAAATTGTCTTTCTAAATGTTTCGTTAGCATGTTGCTAATGTACTGTTAAATGTGGTTAAAGTTACCATCGTTTCTTACTGTATTCACGGAGACATGAGCCGTCGCTATTTTCATTTTTAAACACTTGCAGTCTGTATAATGCATAAACACAACTTCATTCTTTATAAATCTCTCTAACAGTGTAGCATTAGCCGTTAGCCACAGAGCATAGCCTCAAACTCATTCAGAATCAATGTAAACATCAAAACACTGTACTTGCGCGATTAGACATGCTGCATGACGAACACTTTGTAAAGATCCATTTTGAGGGTTATATTAGCTGTTTGAACTTTTCTTTTATGTTGTTTAAGGCAAGCACGAGCTCTTGGGGCGTGGAGCACGAGATTTAAAGGGCCACACACCCTGAATCGGCTCATTTCTAATTATGCCCCAAAATAGGCAGTTAAAAAAATGAATTAAAAAAAATCTATGGGGTATTTTGAGCTGAAACTTCACAGACACATTCAGGGGACACCTTAGACTTATATTACATCTTTTTAAAAAAAGTTCTAGGGCACCTTTAATATAAAAAGAGCAATGTTTTGATAGCGTCATAGAATCAGTATTTATACTTTTCAGGGAAATGTATAATAAGCTTAAGTAGGAGAAATAAAAATAAGCTGGAATAGGATAAAAAAAATAACAACATCCAAATGTTACTATACTCTGCTGTATACAGATAGTAAACATGATGCAAACCAAATAAAACCAAACTGTGATGATGAAAATGAGGCTGATTCTGAGTATTGTGACTACTAAACCATCAACAGCATGTCTTTGATCCTGTATCATCTTAGGGTTGCATAACGCTTGCGTAACGGCCCGATCATGATGAGGTGGGGTCAAGACAAGGACAAAGCTTTATAATAACTGACAGGCTGCTCTCAAAATCCTCACTAAAACTGAGAGTGCATTTAAGCAGAAGGGAGGATGGACAAAAATGTCCCTCTCCATCTTCCGCCTGCCTTCGTTATGATCGCGCCACTCCCTGCGACGCACGGCGTGTCACAGGAGCACAAGCCAACGCGCTGCAGACGTGAGAGCCCCCATGGACCGTCGCCTAGCAACAGCTCAAAATCAGATTGCATCACAATCCAGCAGGCACAAAACACCTATGAACAAACAGCAGCTGTCTGCCTCCCCGAATCACTGCCTCTCTCCAATACTGCCCTGTTTAACCTCCAACCACAATCCTGGAGGAATACGCTCACCGTAATCCATAATCATATCACAAAACACCTGTGGTCCATGATACTGAAGTGATAGTGCTTTAATTGCGAAGGTGAAATCTCTGATACGAACAACTTCATTAGACTAAATGTGTAGAACACGCTCTAATTTTATGAACATGGCTTAATGGCGCAATCAATAATTTTTACCTCACTAAAAAGTTGTACACAAATAAAAATGAATAGAATTTAAAAAAAAAAAAGATCTCTCAGTAAATGGATGATAATGATGAAAATAAATAAATAAAAGCTGTTTTATGGATGGGTTATCTCTCAATGTAAAAAAATAAAAATGAAATAAAAACTACACTCTAAAAAATGTTTGGTTAAAAACAACCCAAGTTGGGTTGAAAATGGACAAACCCAGCAATTGGGTTGTTTTAACCCAGTGGTTGGGTTAAATGTTTGCCCAACCTGCTGGGTAGTTTTATTTAACCCAACTACTAATTAAAAATGACTATATGGCTGGTTTAAAATTAAAATTAATTAATAAGCAATTTAATAAATGTTTTATTGTTTATTATTCATTATCTTATTAATAAATGCTCATTTATTAAACATATTAATAAATGTTCATTTCCAGCATATTTTGGGTTCATTTTAAGCAAGCAATACAGTAATTTTTATACAACAGTTGAGTTAAATAATACTACCCAGCAGGTTGGGCAAACATTTAACCCAACCACTGTATTAAAACAACCCAATTGCTGGGTTTGTCCATTTTCAACCCAACTTGGGTTGTTTTTAACCCAGCATTTTTTAGAGTGTACATAAACTAAAAGCAGAAAGCTAAAATAAATTAAAAACTAAACATAAAAATTATTACTCTAGGGGGGGAAAAAAACACTAAATATGAAACAGGAAAAAATTAATTTAAAAAGTATAATAATCCATTTCTACAATGGAATTAATCACTGACAAATTAAAATTACTAAGTGGACCTTTAAATGAAAGTCCCTCAAAGTCACAGTATGATTTGAGGTTATTTCCAAAATCTTCCCTGTTTAACAGCTATAGTAAGTCTGTCACCTATCAATCATCTTATAATAACAATATAATATTGACACCAGACAGGGCTCTCTCTGATTCAAAGATAATGGCATTCAGATCATGGCTGAGAAGCTGAAATAGCAGGTAATGCCAGCCATTTCAGGAAGTGTGGTTAAAAATGGCCAGCAGTGATAGATCATGAGCAGTGAGCGTGTGGGACTGACACACCACCACACATACACCCCTACACCCTTCTGTGTGGATCACGCAAAACACTTTTACATCTACACAATCTCAAACTAGCCAAAATGTGACTCACGATCCCAGATATAAAGTTTAATTTCCATTTCAGTGCTAAAGATCTCGATGAGGGCATAATCTAAATAGCTAAATAGACTAAATAGCTTTAGTCACACAATATTTTATACACACACACACATATTTATATATATATATATTATTACAATACACCCTCAGTGTTACATTCTCCCTTCCACATGCCAGTGAAATTTCTTTAAAAGCAGGCTCTGTGGCTCATTAATTTGCTTATCGGGGGAAATATACATTTAGACCATTACTACTGCAATTAGAAACGGGTCACAATCTGCTACACCAGAAGAGGATAATGATGTGAACAGCAGGACGGCGACAGGGCTGTTTAATAATATTATTATGCTGTGCTAGTGGACCACTTAAAAACACAGCTGGCAAACTTAACAATTTACAATGAACAAAAATTGACAAATTCAGGCTAGGCTTAAAATACCAGAGCCTGAGAGGAAATTAATCATTGTAAACCTTTATACGTTTTGTTAGCCATGTAGCAAATGTAATACATTCAAACCATTCAAAAAAAATGCCTTGTAGTTTGCACACACTGTAAGAAAATGATGTTTTCTGTGTGTTTTGGGCAATGACTCATTGGTTCAGTGATAAAGGGTCTTAAGAGCGCTCTCTGTGTCACATCAGTCCGCTGACAGAGTGCAGTCTGGGATTATACTGTCTGAGGATTATACCAGCAGACACAAGACAAAAGACTGTTGACTCGGCTGCGTGAGTCTAAAAGATGGATAACTAATGCATAGCTTTGAACTCTTCTTTAAAAGGGTAGACAAATACACAACAAAGACAATAAAAGCTTGTAAAGAGGGACGTAAAAGAGCAGCATCCTTTCAAACGCTGTGTCACACAGACAGGACCAAATGAGTGGATGTGATTGTTCTCACACCATCCGTCTGTAATTAACAATCCGGCTTGACTGAAGGTCCCCTAATGAGGCCTGTTCCTCTCCCTCATTCACACACCACCACGAAGCCCTTGTCCACCCCGTTCAACACTCATTCCATCGCCATGGAAACTGCCTACTGTACTCGCTCTGTAGTTCAGTTCCCAAGGCATCTATAAAAGGGGCGGTAGGCTCTCTCACAGCCTCATTGTCGGCTTTCAGCCAATGATGAGGATCGGTCAGAGCCAGGCCTGCAGCTCACACTTATAGTTGTGGGTTTTATATTTAAAAGGCCCCCTCCCCCCCAGAAATTGCATGAACAGGACACCAAATGCACATATTTGCCTAATTATTGTATAAATAAAAAGTTGCCTGATCATTTCATCTTAGCTACATCTATTTCTTCAGGCCTGTTAATGAGTGTGTTTGGCATGGTATGAAGCTTTGAGGTGCCTGAACTCTCAAAGTTCTCCTACGCCCATCATACTCCCCCAGACACCACCATCCAGTTTCATCCTCTAAACTTCAAGGCCTTAGATTTGATTAAAACTGCATTACAAAATTTAGATATGCGTCTATGGTAATTAGCCAATTAGATGGTCCCAAATGCAAATTTGTTTAATCCGTAGACTAGTAAACAGGGAAAGTGGCAGGTTTGAAGCATCTGAAGAAGTAAACATACCAGATTTGTACACCGTGTTGCATGTGCAAAACTCACAGTATGCGGTGGCTAAGGTGTTCTGGGTAGTCAAAAGAGCCTACACACAAGTATTTATGTTATAGGTGTGGATCCAACCTTCATGGTCAGATAATCAATCAAACCTGTCCAGGTTGGGAAAAATACTGAGATCAACAGCATGATCATGCCAAAAAAGAAAAAAAAAAAGTTCAACACAGAAGTGTTTATTCACATGTGAGAACAATAGCCATTGAGGAAGTGAAATGGTCAGCCTCAGTGGTCCGAGTCTATAGACAGAGTCTATTCAGTATGTGTTTGTCTGCACACAAACGTGTTACTGTGCCCAACACAAATGAACTCCTATCCTTATATGGTTCTTAAAGGGTTAGTTCACCCAAAAATGAAAATTCTGTCATTTATTACTCACCCTTATGTCGTTTCACATCCGTAAGACCTTCGTTAATCTTCGGAACGCAAATTAAGATATTTTTGTTGAAATCCGATGGCTCTGTGAGGCCTGCATAGGGAGCAATGACATTTCCTTTCTCAAGATCCATAAATGTACTAAAACATGTTTAAATCAGTTCATGTGAGTACAGTGGTTCAATATTAATATTATAAAGCGACGAGAATATTTTTGGTGCACCAAAAAAAACCCTAAATAACGACTTATATAGCGATGGCCGATTTCAAAACACTGCTTCAGGAAGCATTGGAGCATTATGAATCAGCATTATGACTCAGCGGTTCGGAGCGCCAAAGTCACGTGATTTCAGCAGTTTGGCAGTTTGACACACGATCCGAATCATGATTCGAAACACTGATTCATAACATTCCGAAGCTTCCTGAAGCAGTGTTTTGAAATCGGCCATCACTAAATAAGTTGTTATTTTGTTTTTTTGGCGCACCAAAAGTATTCTCGTCGCTTTATAATATTAATATTGAACCACTGTACTCACATGAACTGATTTAAATATGTTTTTAGTACCTTTATGGATCTTGAGAGAGGAAATGTCATTGCTGGCTAAGCAGGCCTCACTGAGCCATCGGATTTCAACAAAAATATCTTAATTTGTGTTCCGAAGATTAACAAAGGTCTTACGGGTGTGGAACGGCATGAGTAACAAATGACATTATTTTGATTTTTGGGTGAACTAACCCTTTAGGTGTACAGACAGCAGAGCAGCCCTTTAATTTATCCCAGAAATCTGCAGGCTTACAAATCATTAATACTGTTAAATATAAAGCCATATAGCGTCTTTCTTTCTTTTTTGTAAGTATTACGAGAAGCAAATCTGCAAAACTATACTAGTCACTGGGTGACTCATTTTCCAAGGTGTTGGACGCAAACACAGGCTCCTCTGAGACAGCTGGATACGTAAATAATTCATCCAACTGCGGTATAGTCCCCTGAGATGCGGCACTATTTTGCCTGATGTGAAAGAGGAAGCATTATCGTGTGTAGATCTAAAGTGCCGTCACTTTGCACCAGTATAACATAGACCCTAATCAGGACAGTGCCATGACAGGTATGAAAGTGAGGCTGTGAGGGATAGACTTTTTGTGCCGTCAATGGCATCTGCTGTATAAAGCTCCTAGAACACTTATAATTTTCCACAGCTCATGCTGTCTAGAATTTTTATGTCTACTGAAATTTCTTGGAAAGATGTTTTTGCAGTGTTTCGTCAGCATCACAATCCAAAAACACATTAAAAGAGATGTTTAAGAGACCCATTGAAGAGATGCATGTCTATCCCTCACAGCCTTGCTTTCTTTCCCGTTAAAGATGGCGCTGCTGTGAATAAGGTCTATTAGCTAAATCCTCAGATAGCCGTGTTGTGATCCTACATTATCCATTTAATTTGAACTAAAATAAGTGACTACTACTAACCGCATTCCAATTCACCTCAGCAGACCTCTAGCATTTTTAGCACATGCTTTATTTAAGGGTTCACACAGATCTTATGCCAAAGAATGAGATGTCATAGTTTCTCCTAACAGAAACGGACTAATCTTGACGCAGCTCTCCTAACATATTCCTAATGGCCCTTGTCTGTGCATTAAACAAAGGTTATTCTTCATTGTGTGTTGTTCATTAAGTGCATTCTCCCTTTCATCTCTGCCTCATTAGACTGCATTTGACAGACAGAGATCGCTTTCATCTTAGGGCTGCCGTTTCCATTTCTTATTCTAGAAACATCGCATCTCAACATCTTAAAACCACTCATCAAAATGTTGGCTCATCAACGATGGAAGATTTTAAAATGTTGGAGCTAACACACACAAAGATCTGCTCAAAAAGGATTTTGAGCAAGAAAAATCCCAGATGTACAACACGCATCTATTTCCATCTTTCTTGGGCTACTGCATTATTTATAAAGATCCTTCCAAAAAGAGCACTTTACAACCAGCCTTATATGCATATTTAATGAAAACAAAATGTGTGCTCCACACTTTTATGCACCACGTTAATGTAATTTACAACATTAACATTTTTCCCCTGTCAAAAACACATCACATTTCACAGAACATGTGAACTCTATGACAAGGTGCTCCAGTTAATGCATCTTAGTTAGACTGAGCATTACAGTGTCATCTCACTACAGCATATGATGCAACTAAGTGATCTTATTTCACTCTAGACCTATAGAACTGATCACCTGAGTTAAAAACAGGAAAATACCCTACAATATATGTAGCATTCAAACTGCCTACTTGAAATATTTATGTTGTGCTAGCACCCCCTTGTGGAATAAGCTATAGCACAACATTGTTGTGTGTGTGTGTATGTGTGTGAGTGTTTTTGTGACATATCAGGACACAAATGTGTATAATGACATGGGTATGACATAGGTATTACAAGGAGAGGGGGACTTATGAGGACATTACCTCATGTACCAATTTTTCAAAAGGCTTATAAATAAAAAAGAATGAGTTTTTTTGAGAAAGTAAAAATGTGCACAGTTTTCTATGATGGGTAGGTTTAGGTATAGGGGGAAAGAAAATACGGTTTGTACAGTATAAAAACCATTACGCCTATGTAATGTCCCCACAATTCACAAAAACAAGCCTGTGTCTATGTGTGTGTGTGTATAATATAACGACGTATATTTAACGATACCATTTTAAATGATGAACTAAACAATCAGGAAAGACAATAATTCTTCTAATCTTTCAATGGCTACCTCAGTAAATAATAGTGTTTGTGGTAAAGGGTGGAGGTGTGATGTCATCCATTTGGTCTGCAGTGTTCAGGCTGTAAATGTTGACTTACCCTGGTCAATAGGGTGTTGTGGCAACTGACTCATCTGGCTATGCACCACGCCTGCATAATTCCGCAGAAAAGCTTCCTCGTTTGGTGTCAGCTGTAAGGGAGGAGACAAAAATAAATAAATTCACATATGGCAATGAAAACCCATGCCAGCATCCGGTTAAGAACTACTCAGAGGTTTTAAAATGACACTAAACTGTCATACGCTAAATCAGTTTAAAGGAACAATAAAATGATCACCTGATTAAAGACAATGGCTGGTTTCTATATTTTAAAGAAAACATAAATATCCAAACAATAATCTGCTTATTTTGCATTATTAATCAATCAGTGCAGGTTATTCTTTAAAAAGTTTTCACAGTCAATCTTTCAACAGAGTTGTGCAGTTGGGGGAAAAATAATATTAACCAATAACATATTTGTTAATGATGTAATGTAATCAGTGCTGGGTAGTAACTGATTACATGTAATCTAGATTACATAATCAGTTTCCAAAAATTAAGTACTTGTAATTAGATTATATTACATTTTCAAAAACTCATAATCAGACTAGAGTTACTAGTTGATTGATTACATGTTATTCTCACAACGGCAGTAAAATATTCTTAATCTATTTATTCTACTTCTTTGCTATATTTTAAATGTTCCTTTCTATAAAAGTCTACTGCTTACACATGTTTAGAAAATCTTCCAGGTTTGTGGAATTGCAAACACAAATCAGCCACTGGTCATGTGCCTATAGTATCACTGAAAGCTGATTCACTGCATTTACAGAAATCATTTCACTTTTAAGTAGTGTTTTCTCAACATTGCAACATTGCATATTTAATCAGCTCCTGACAAACACATAAATTATTATTTGAATTAGGAAGCCTCTGAAAGGCTTTTGTCTTTCAAACTCATTAAAATCTGCAATTTTTTTTGTCAGCTCTTTGCCCTAATATATTTTCTTAAAGCCCTTAGACTAAGTTAATAAGTTAGGTCAATAATAAAATTAAGATGATAATAAATAAAAAATAAAAAGTTCACAGTTCTCTGATGTCTGTTAATGAACGAATATTTTTAAATCTTTTTAGTAAATGTTTTATTTTGGTTGTTTTTATTTTTAAATTATTTATTGATTATATTTATTATTTAATAATTCTGATTTAATTACTTAAAAGCTTTTCATAAATCTCAAACCTCAGTCTGCGAGACCTTGACATAATGTAATATATAATGCACTTCATGTTGTTGATAAAGAGTGGAATATATTTTCTTTTTGTGTTTTTATATCAATATGGTACAAGATTATTCAAATCAATGTGATGAACGAGTTCAAAAGTAATCTAAAAAGTAATTAAAAAAAAAAGTAGTCAGAATACATTACCTAAAATGAGTAATCTAGATTACACCATTTTTTAAATTAACATATGATAAAAATTCTAAAACCTTTTCATGCAAAATCTTACTAAATAAGTCCTTAAATGAACTAACATCATAAAAGAGCTTTCTACTTGCATTAAAACTGGGACAATCCAATAGAACATGTTTAACAGAAAGGGGCGTCTTGCAGAACATGCATAGAGTCGGGTAATTTGGAATCAGTAACTACAATTTGTAATTATCTACCCAGCTCTGAATGTAATCCTCACAGATACAATCATGTCCTGCTCTCATTTTCTCACAGAACTGTCAGAAATGTCACATTACTTATGCTAAAAGCGAATGTCATTTCATGTCGTCTTTAAAGCACATCAGAAAATGTCTTATTCTCACTGATCTGACACTTACATTTGATCCCATTTTCTTGAGCATGAGCAGCACCCGCACCTTCTGCTGGATGTACATCTCCTCAGGAGACTTGCCAGGGGCTTCCTCTCGGTTCATCCCCCCTGCTCCTGACGCACTGCTGAGAAACCGCACACAGAGCAAGAGAGTAGTCAATTATTCATCTCTCAAATTTTATTTCAGAACTCGTGAGTTGAATACATTCCTACAAAACATATGATGCATGAGGGCCTAAAAATGTGAATTAGACCTGAACTGAACTGCAATGAACATTTCTATAACATTTATTTAAATTAAACAATAAGTTATAGAGAAGAAAAACCATTAGGCCTACTACCTGTATAAACTAGTAGCATACATATTTGGCTTAAAAAAAAAAATCAAACCCATCATAACCTTTGCAGAAAGCAGAAAGCTTCTAATTAAGGAGAATGACAGTGTCTGAAGTCTGAACACACTTCAGATCATGGAGCAGGTTGACAGCATCATAAATGGCCCTCATGCATATTTAATGGAAGATCTAACAGTGCTCCCAGCTTTCCCTCGTCTTGCTCACTTCCTAATGACCTATTTTCAAACTTACGCTCAGTGTGAAACAATTTTAAGGACCTTGAGGAGCAAAAAAAAGAAGAGAAAGTACATAATCACAGAAGAAAGCCACACGCTTATGCACAACACAGTGAATTTGTGAAATGATGTGATGCCTCAAATGTTATTTTCCAGAAACAGCATTGCAACAGAATAAACAAAGAGACAGTCTGTGGTCATACCATCTAATCCATAATCAATGCGATAATGCATCTCATACCAATGTCATGTGGGAGAAAGAAAAGAAAAGAAAAGAAAATAAAAAAAAATAAAAAAATCACAGACTGGCACTCACAATAAAGCAAAATAAATGACATTATGGGGGTTTTGTGAATCTGTCAGATTGAATCATTTGGCGACATCCAGCCTGTGATGTCTCGCACCCTCTTATCTGCACAAAGAGCCTCTAATACATGTTGACAACTTGTTTGATGTGGGGTTAGCCTATATTTAATCGAAAAGCTGGCTCCAACCCTCCATTGCACGATGGATACATTCGTCTAGCCTTGACTTTAAGAATAACGGTACCCATGGCCAATCTGGTATGTTAACCGCTTAAATTTCTGAAGGCACTTTAATGTAAGTGGTATAGAAACGGGTGACGCTGGCAAAATAACTAATCCAGATTTCCTCTACAGTCACAGACTCATCAGTCACCAAAGGGCCGTGCCATCAAAAGGGCTTCATATTCAATAAAGCATGCACTTTATTCTGCTGCGTCTCGCTGACAGCCGTGGGGGGATGAGGAGTGCTCGCAGATGAAAGACACGAGAGGGACCGGAGCGTCAGCTCGGCAGCTCTGTGACACCAGGCACACCTTCAGGGGGGAGACGGTTCGCTCTCCCTCTCTCGCTTTTGATCATGACTGTCCTTCCTGCTGGAGATGAGACAGGCCAGACAGCAGGCAGACTCACTGCAGCTCAACTCTGCCACAAACACCCAAAAAAAAAAAGCCTGTGCATAACACCATTACTTTATCATTCCAAGACTGTGAGTATGAAACTCTAAAAAAAAAAATGCCACATAATCTTTAAAGGCTTTAGATCTGTAGCACACCTCAGCTCTGGAGCAGGTGTTTTGTTTGAGCAAGTCTGCAGATTACACAAAATATGTGGATGACAGACTGTAAAAACTGAGAAAATCATTACCAAAAATCATTTGATAATCAAGCCATGCCACACACAAGATGATTTATATATAATGGTACATTAAGGAAAAACTAATCTGGAAAAGAAGAGTTTATGGATGCACAACATTGGAAAACTGACCATAGAACTCCAATTTTGGTCTCTCTCCACAGACCAATTAAACAACAAAACTGAGTTTAAAATTCTGTTTTTCCCTTTTAAAGCCATCCATGGTTTGGCTCCAGAGTACATATATGGTTTTGACTCCCCAAGATCGCTCAGGTCGAACTCACAGATTGTGCTTACGATACCAAGTACACGTCTTACTCTTAAAAATAAAGGTTCTTTATTGGCATCGATGGTTCCATGAAGAACCTTTAACATCCATGGAACCTTTCCATTGGACAAAAGATTCTTTATAGTGAAAAAAGGTTAGATTATAAAAATGTTCTTCACACTGGTTCTTTAAAGAACCATTAAGTAAAAGGTTATTTGGGAAACCAATAATGGTTCTTCTATGGCATCACTTCACTTCACTCTTTTGGAACCTTTATTTTTTCTAGACTATGGAATGATCTTCCTTTTTCTGTGCATTCTTCAACTTCTGTACAGATGTTCAAATCACGTCTTAAGACCTATTTGTACTCACTGGCATTTCAAGAGTAGTTTTGTATGTATTATTCACTTATTTATTATTATTATTATCATTATTAATATATTTTTTTAATTTTATTTTTGTGTATGAAATGTTCTGTTCAAATGTTATTTTCTTGTACAGCACTTTGTTACGCTTTTACAGTTTTTAAAGTGCTGATTGATTGATTGATTGATTGATTGATTGATTGATTGATTGATTGATTGATTGATTGATTGATTGATTGATTGATTGATTGATTGATTGGAAATCTGACTAAAATACATACTTGTTCTCTCAGTTGCTTTAAAAATAAAATAATATTGTTGCTTTAAAAATAAAACATCTTTTCATGTTAAATATGTCTGTTTTTATTATTCTTATTACATTTGATTAAACATATCTATCTATCTATCTATCTATCTATCTATCTATCCATCTATCATTTAATCATTTATAATTTAACACAATATCAGCATCAAAGCCTATAATCTTGGCAAACTTGAGTAATACAATGTATTAAATACTTATATAACAACATTTAATATACAATAAACATTTAATAAACTTATAAAATATAAATAATAAATTAAATAAAACATAAATAGAAATATTTGATTATCCATCAGCATTTTTATCACAATAATCACAAAGCCCAATTTGGGAAACTCTGCTTTAAGTTAAATCAGACATCACCATATAATGTACAGGTACAGCAGAGTTTAGCACTTTTAACCTGGTTAAAAAAAAAACTATAGGATTTAAATTAGAATAAATATGGGAATCATGTAGGAACTTCTATAGGATATCCCTAGAAGACATAATTAACTATAATCAGTATGAATAACTAATTAAAAAAAATAATAAATTGTACACTCATCTCTCCATATTCCACACACACTCTGCAACAAGCTACAACATAAATCTATTTTTTTTCCATAAAGAATCCAACTAAAAACATGAATCTAATCAGTTTTATAGCCACCAGATGTCATTTTAGACTTTGCCTGATTTCACAGTGGAAGATGTCAAATCATGTGACGATGGGCCTTTTGGGCAGACAGCTAAATATAGAACACCTATCCTCTGGTTCAGTCATGACCCAGGCTGCACTGAGGCTCAAGTTAGTGGCATTTGGTTTCCCACAGTTTAATTGGGCCTTAAGTCAAATCAAAACAATAGAGTGCTTGTTTTAAAAGCAGACGAAGCCAAAGTGATTTAGTCTTGTTTGGTCACTGGTGCAAGCTCATAACATCGAGTCAAAGCAATGATACTGCAAAAGATCTGTTCATCAGTAACTCCTGCCACTATCCATGTAGGGAAGGTGCAGAAGCTCTGGAAGGAGATCCACAATCCAGATAGCAGTTCTATTTATAGACTCATCAAGTCATTTGAATCCTCACAAACTGCTTGCAGAGAAAGATTCCTCAATTGTTTGAACATGTGACAGAAATCATGCATCAGTAATTCATTCGGAAACATCAAGAAACATCTTTTGCATAAGGTCAGTATGAAATATCTGAATATGCACAATTCCCTACTGTATAGTATGCCAAACATCACTGATGATGCTCGTGTTGAAATGGGAGCAATTCCCTGCAGCTGTGTTCCAACATCTAGTGGAAAGCCTTCCCAGAAGAGTGGAAGATAGGCAGGACCAACTCCTTTACGAATGCACATCCTTTACAAACATCATACCATAGAAATTATGGTATGATGTTTGGGTCTACATGCTTTTAGCCTTGAAATGTATAAAAAGCAATCAAAATCCTTCTGTTGACCAGACCTGATTCAGCTCATCAAAAAAAAGATGCCCTCAAAACTCATGACTTGCTTCAAACTGGATTAAAAAAAAAAAAAAAAAAAAAGACTGATGTATTTGCAGCCAGAATGTTAACAGTTAGCCAATCACCATCTAAAACACAATAGGCACAAATGGTTTTCCATATTATACAGATCCCAGGTCACAGTGGGTTTTTCTATGGATCTTAAACAACCTTTGCCTGTCAGTAAAAACAGGCAATGCTGTCTTGAAGAATTATTGGATGGGACCAACTGCCAAGCCCCAAAACTAATTGAACTTCTGTCAGCGAACAAGTCATCCTGACCAGCAACATTTTTTCAGTTTTGTTTGCGATAATTGTGAAGCAGCAGAGTAAGATCTGTTTTATGGCTCTCAACCACCAACCCTTGACTCAACCTAAATCCATCTACATGACCAAAAACTAACCAATCAGCATCCAGTAAATCAGATTATAATTACAACCAGACCTGTCCTGAGTGACCTTATTCCCCCTTCTCTCCCTTGACTTTCCAATCTACTTTGAATAGAATAAAACAAAAGACAGATAGAGGTGATTTTGGCAGAAAATATGGTGTAATAATTACAATGTTTTGCCAATATATAACCAAAAAACAGCCTTTAATTCTTTATCTGAAGTCTTGCTTGAGTTGTATTTGTGTCATGTTTGCCAGCAGATATGATGGGAAACTATCCGTTCAGATTTACAGTGGGGAAACAATAGCTACAGTATTTGACCACAATAGAGATGAGGCAGCCAGATGACTGATAACTAGGTCATGACTTGTTAGCAATGCATGACCCAGCAATGCAATGCCTGAATATTCTGATTATTAATTTCACTATTACACTTCCTTGCATGATTTTGGCTAACAATAAAATTCTAAACAGAACATTCTATATTTCAGCTTAGTACACATACAGTTAAGTCAAAAATTAAGTTGTTCCAAACCTGTATGAATTTCTGTATGAACACAAAAGAAGATATTTTGAAGAATGTGGGTAACCAAACAGTTAATGGGCCCCATTGACTTACATAGTATGGAGGGGGAAAAAATACTATGGAAGTCAATGGGGGCCATCATATGTTGTGTTCAGCAGAAGAAAGAAATGCATACAGGTTTGTAACAACTTGAGAGTGAGTAAACGATGAAAGAATTTTCCTTTTGGGGTGAACTAACCCTTAAGGTAAATCAGAATTAACTTTTTATGACAAGGTTTGAAGTGGTTCAACATTACTGAAGCTTTCTAGGCTTATTTTGTCAATGCATCATCTCAGTATTCAAATCCGTCTAGTATAAGTGTTTCACAAGATGGTTGTTATGCACCAGAGCGCTTGTCATGAATCACAATACAAAATCCACTGCAGTGGGAAGCTCCCTTTGGGAGCTCTGCCGCACAGACTGTCGGAAATATACAGCTACGTGAAATGACAAGACAATTCTCTCCATAATATGATTTTAGGAAAACTTTGACTAAATGGGCTCAAACACTATATTTCTATATATAAAGTCAGGTCTGTCCTTATAAAATATGGCTAATTTGTCTGGGGATTGAAGATTTAAACCAGGTAGAAACACTCATAACTGCAATTAATATATACTTATATAAAATGTTAGTTATAAAATGTCTTCAAAGTCAAAGAAAGTTGATAAATGAAAACTTAAGAGAGCCAAGAAGGATTTTGCTAATTACAACAGAAAGAAGCCACATTTGCAGCCAACGAGGCTGATTTAAGCCTGGATTCCGGCCTTGATCATGTAGGAGCAGGCCTGTAAGGCATAAACCCAGCCTGTGTTGTGTCTGACGGACAGAAAAGAGAGGGGGTAGGGGGATGCCAAGCGACACCGGGGGGCTGGGCTCCCCAACAACAACAAAAAAAGTGTGTTGAAGCTTGGCTTGGCAGGAGGTCTGAGTCCATGCCTAAGCTTGTAGCTCAAAGGCAGCTGATGATCTCCCTTCGGGACGCAGAGGTTGAACAGTCCATGAGCCGCACCTGCCCCCCTGCCATAGAGGAGGGGAACCATCTTTCTCGAATTCAAAGAGCCAGAATCCCTCAGGAGAATGTGAAAACTGAAGAAAAACAGTTTCACTTCCAAGTTCACAAGTAGCTGGCCCTGCCCTGCCCTGTCCCGTCAGCTCTCGAAGCCTGGCGTAGTTCAAGTGCCCACTAAAGGCAGACTGCCAGTTTCATAGCCGAATGTGAGCCACACTGCAGCTGACAGATGTATTCTGTATTCACAATGAGTTTAGGGTGTGGAGAGACTAAAAATAGACTATCATTGCCACTAAGACATGATAATGTGGCACTAGTGACAGATTCTTTCTGAACTGAGAGTCTAAGATGATCAAATAAACCTATAAATATTAAACAGATGCAAGCAAACACAAGAACTCAGCATAAAAGTGTTGCTTTTTTTTTTCATTAAAAACGTTAAATCAAGGATATAAACCTGCAATCACAATAGCCATTCAAACATATCTGTGCATTCACAGCAGCAGATTCATCTGCTGAAAGAGGGTTAAAAGCAATTTATGTAAACAGTACAACGTGTATAGATAATAAACGACGTCATTAATATGCAAATGAGATTACAATTTGATTTTAAGCGTACGAAGTATCCGTCTAACACTGGAGAACTACAGGAGACAGTTAGCGGACTGGAATCACTCCAGTCCTCTTCTCTCTTCCTGTGGCAAAACGCGCGCACATCTCTTTCATATATCTTTAAAATGAAAAATGTCATTCAAACAGACTCTCTTTTATCTATGACTATGGTGTTTAAAGGAGAAAAGTTAGTGTGCGTAAGATATAGGGTGTGTTTTAATAGGCAAACCGGACAGTGGGGCTGTAACAAAGCCCTGAATGAAGTTCCCACAATTCCCATTCACATACACACACATTAGCTCGCTAGCAACAGAAAACAGTAAAACCGCTTCAATTCGCGCCTCGTTTTGGGGAGTAATTTTTTCAGACACTCAAACACCTCCGCTTTGATGGCTTACCTCTCCTGGTCCAGGATTCTGTCGTTTTTGTTGTATTTGAGAGCTGTGTTGTGTATAAGGAGGCGTCCTGTTCCGGGGTCACATCCCGACAGTCGGCAGCGCTGGAGTGACTCAAGAGCGTAAACGCGCCGCTGCTGAATCAGTTCCTGCCGGAGCGCTACGCGACTGTCGCCATCAGAGGGCGCTGTCACGCTGCCGTACATAAACTGGCGTTATTGCCAATATCCGACAGTGAGCAAGCAAAGAGAGGGTTTTGTGTATTATACACTCTAAAAATGTTAAAAACAACCCAAGTTGGGTTGAATATTGACAAACCCAGTGATTGGGTTGTTTTAAACCAGCGGTTGCTGGGTAGTTTTATTTAACTCAAATATGGTTTAAAAATTGCTGTATTGTTTGTTTAAAATGAACCCAAAGTGTGTTTGAAATTAATATTTATTAATAAGTTTAACCTGTTAACTGTCACTGGCCCACTGGTGGGCCCACAGCCATTACATATTTAAAACAGTAATATTCTATACTAAACCTAAACTAATCTTGACAATCTATATATAATTTGAAAGCTTAGAATCTCTAGTTTTCATATTTTGATTTTCAAAATAAATTACAGAGGAGCAGTAATTTATCAATTTGCAACAAGCATATTTTCATACTCATAATGCATGTTCAGACCTTTATTTTGAAATGGCGATGAACATGAAAAATCATTTAAGATTGGTTGAAACATGTTTGAAGAGTTCAAAAAATAACATCCATTAAATATTTTGAGAAAAAAAGTTCTGAAAATGTTTTTAATAGAAAAAAAATACATTTATGATTGTGGCGGCGATCTATAACCCACATAGCTACATGTTGTTTTTATGTTTATTAGAGGCTCATATAATTTTTTTATTCATATAAAATTCTGCCAAACTTCCCATACTACTTCTATATAGGATGTCTACTTCATAAATAGTATAAAAATAATGGAAATATATGGTTCAGATCACTCAAACCATATATGGAAATTGAGGCGCCATTATATGGTCAGTAATGGAGCTTGGTTGTCATCTAGTGAAAAAGTGTGGTACTGCGCCCAAACAAAATCTTACTGAAAGCTCATTTTTTGAGATATCAACCTGAAATTTGGAACACGACTTGTTCAGATTTTTGGCTTTGATTTCCTTGCAGTTTTAGAGTAAAACTTGTTTTGTAAAATATATATTTTATATAAAATATATTTTTACATTTTACATTTTCATAAACTTAAACTTCTATAACTTTTTTTCTCTTTCACTTACGTAAGGTATTTCACTTCAACAATAATCTGCCAAATACAAGATCAGCCTTATGTCTATATTCCAAAGTATTCTTGAATTACAACCATTTAAGTTTGGATAATGCATTTTCATGTCTAAAAAAAAGTGGGGGTGACAGTTAACAGGTTAATGAATAATAATTAAACAATAAGCATTTATTAAATAGCTTATTAATAAATGTTCACCTTTTGATTATTATTGTTGCCTCTAGTAATTATGTGTCTGATTTTTAGTTTTCCAACCTATTTGGGTTCATTTTAACCCCTTCAGACCTGAATTATGTTCCACTGAGCAAAATTAGTTTATCCACTTGATATTTGCTCTTCTTTAACGTATAAATGAGTCTAAAAAAAAAAAAAAAAGATTTGTGCAAACTCATTTTTATTAGATTTTTTTCATGTCCACTACAATGGACATCAGGGCTTAAGCAACAAAAAATTGTCATATTTTAACCATACAGTTCTTATGAGCTAGAGTTCAAACTATAGCGTTGAATATTTTGAAAAGAACACATACTGTAACAAAGAGCAATGCAATAAGAATGTAGAGAAGATGTAAGATGATAAGATGAATTCTCAAAAAACTTGTTTTATTATTTTTGTTGTTTGCAGTGGGTGCATGGGAATATGTGTGTATATGTCTGTGTGTGTTTGTGGGTGTGTTGTGTGTTATTGCTGTTTTTGATAAATATATGATTGTGTGCATATAGCATCAGTGTGTGTGTGTGTGTGAGAGAGAGAGAGAGAGCATGTGTGTGCGTGTGTGTAATTTTGTGTTGCTCATTTCACATTTGCTATTTCTGCTTTTCACTAAAACTAATGAAAAACTGAATGACAGCTTATGATCACAACATAGAAAAAAATTTATTTGATTAAGACCTAATGTCCATTGTGATGGACATCAAACTTCAAAAAAAATCCTGTGTTCTTCAGCTCTGAAAGAATTTCAAATTAACTTTGAATATTATCACTTGATATTATTAAGATTATAATAGGTGCAAGTTGATGATGCCATGAACATAGATCTTCATATAAAAAATAAAAAAGGAGCTCCTCCTCCTCCTGTCTAGATGGTTAGCCATGCCTGTCTTTTGTGATGCCTGAAGCACAATCAGATTAAGTTCTGGCTCATTCTTTCATTGTGATTGGTAGATCTGGGACCAATCAGTGACCAGGCAGTATTTATATTATAAAAACATAAAATCTTATTGCTTTAAACCAAAATCCATGTGATGTCCATTCCAATGGACACAGGGTCTGAAGGGGTTAAGCCAGCTATATAGTAATTTTTAAACAATAGTTTAAAAATGGTTCAAACATTTAACCCAACCGCTGGGTCTGTTTTTAACCCAGGATTTTTTTTTTTTTTTTTTTTTTTAGAGTATAGCATTTTTACACAATTCTTGTATTTGGTGCAACTTGCGAAAAGAAAAGTGTTTCCAATTTATATTATATTATATTATAAGAGCAATAAAAATACATAACATTCCGAGAAGCTCCTAAGCATTAACTGACAACGTTAAAAATAAAGATAAAAAAAGTTTTGGAAGCACTTGATCTATAGTAACTGATCTGTATAAAATGTTTCATACATTATCATTATAATACATTATGTTGTATTATATTATATTGCATCATATTATATTATTACAAGAGGAATAAATATACACAATATTGCAAAAACAGTGCTTGAGTATATACAAAATATACTCATATCCACCATATTGTTCTTGTACTCTCCCATAGATGGATTTTTTTTGTGGTACCACTCACAAATAAGTCAATGTAATAGATATAATTTTTCAGTTTTTCTATGCTTACTTTATCTAAAAAGCACTTTTGTGGCCATCTTATGTACTATTTGACAGCTGTTTTGCTCACATGATGATATCAACTGAATCCTGTTCTCTTCATAAAGGACAAAAGGAAACATTTAACAGGAGTTTCGTCATATATTCCTTCAACCTTACACAGCATATTATCTCCTTGATGGCATAATAATAAAGTGCTGCTATTCAAAAACTTGTTTAGACAGTAGAACCCCTTTCAGTTCCACAGAGTACAAAATTTCACAGCACTGTATTAAAGCTTTGTTAATATGTAAAAGCCTTAAATAAGCTATTAAGTTGCCCAATGATTCATGTTTCTCAGGATTAAATACTAATGCTGTATTACCAAAAATCCTTCAGTTGAACTCATTATTTTAACTGTTATCAGCACTGTTTCTGTGGCCTACAGTCTCAGAGCAGGTTACTGAGAGATTCCCAGCAGTCTTATTTACTGTACTCTTCTCAATGGGAAAGCCTCTTTCATTACACAATAAAAATTGAGGACTCATGAACTTCCAGTTCCTCCATTTTTCATCTCTGTGTATATTTCCCTAACACACACACAGTAATGACATTAAAATGCTGATCAGACCAGTTTAATTTCCTGTCCCAAAATAACATGAATTCTGGAAATTCAGCAGGGTGAATTCGGGTAAATTGGGCCTCGCTGTAAAAACAAAAATGGACCAATTTATTATTTCCCAGCCTCAGACGGCACATACACAGTCTGGATCCTTTTCACTGCTTCTGTTCATCAAAACATCAAAAACCAATCAATTAAAAATAACCCACAAATCAGTTTCAAAATCAATAATTTATGGCAAAAATGAGAATGAACAGCACACATTTTCATAACTCAAATCATTTTGGTAAAAAATTCTAACAAAGCAGTTTATAAACTGAAACAATACATTAGTAAACCAAGAAATTCAAGATCCCGGAGTTTCACACTGTGAAGTGGCTAAAGATCATGGTGCATAATCAAAAACAAAATAATGTTGATTTGGACAAGACCGTAGCATGAGAGATACTCTGTTAGTCGTCCAATAGATAGTAATCAATACCCTTACAAATGCTAAAATTCATTCATGGATTCATTCTATGTGAAAGTTCTTTTTCAGTCCACTAATCTTCCTTACATTATTAAAACTGTATGCAGTGGGTCTTTATAGGACTTATATATATATATATATATATATATAAGATTAGATGGATCTTGTCTTTATAGCTCTTCTTTAAAAATTCACATTCTAGAGGACATTTAAAGATTCAAAATAAACAACATTTAAGCATGTGACGAGAAAAATCAGGTAGCGGTAGATTCAGAATACTGTGGTGATACATTCTGGAACTGATTAAAGTTGAACTGGAAGAGAAAACAAGCTTGACTGAGTCTATATTCAAAATAGGCACACAATTAACAGGCGCGATTTTCTACAGAGCAATAATATTTCACTTTGCCCTGATTTATAGTACAGTAGTACAAGGCATACATTTCACTGAACAAAAAGCACACTCTTTGGACACGTCTTTAAGATGGCTTGTGTCTCATCCCAAAGGCACAGAATACCCCACGAATACAAAATATTTAAGGCTCATTTCTACACTGACATACAAAATGTCTTCTCATGTACACCACTATACAAAGGCTTTCCTCATGAACAATTGTCCTATTATACAAATAATTCAAATTAAAAAAATACTGTTTTAAGGAATGTAAATATACGTATGATACACAAAAGAATATGTACAACCAAACACATTCATGTAAACAGAGAAACAAAAATCCTGAAACGAAAATGTAAACGTGTTTTCTTCTTCTGAACAAGTCGCTCATTTTATGCTGTACAGTTACAAATTATAAATACATTAATCTCGCTTGCTATTTTTGCAGGTACACAAGTGTGACAGAAACAAACCAGAGATGCAAGGTAAATTAGTGGCACGCCAACAGTTTTTTTTTTTTTTTTAAATTAGTAGCTTCGATTCCCAGTGCATTGTAACGACGTGTATATGAAATTACTCTCGTGTCAAGCAGTAGGTCTCACTAAAACACATGTATAGCATTTACCATTACGTCACAGATGTAAACATTCGCTAAACAGCTGTTGATGTATATACTGCCCTGCAAAGGACCTTTTTTGACTCAAGTTAACAGAATCTGGTCACATATCTGTCGTAACTCAGTTTGCTTTCGCATGGCAGTATAATGCAATAAATGCTAGACAGCAGTGCAACATATATTGTGTTTAAAGCTGCCTCGGTTTAAATCAAAACTCAGCGCTAAGAGGGTTTCAGTGGATCTCCCGTAGCAGTGTGTAATCGAGTGCCATTTATCTGTTATCTTTGGCAAAAGAGTGCATCATCCAGTTCACCTTGGTCTTCCAGCTCTCTCTTAGAGCTTCATTAAATTTCACTTTAAAGTTCTTCAGTGCTTCCTCCTCAGATTTCCCCAGTGCCAAAGAGTCCTGTTAGGGACAAAGTCACAATGAAGGTAGAATGTCACCACTGAACATATCCTGAATCTGCCTAGTTATGTTCATTATTCCCCTAATCCTCACGTTGAGTTCCAGTCGTTTTTGACCCGGAGAGGATTTTCTTTTTCCTGAAAATGCTAATGTTAATCACGTTTTTAATGTTGTTTAATGTGATTTTTAATATGCTTTAAGACAAACCATGTGCAAATTCATATGTCAACACAATTGCTGAGTATTTTCTCCTTAAAACAGCAGTAAAAAGCTGGTGTCTGTGACGTCACAAACTACCTTGTAACCAATCACGGTAACGTGCCAGTGGGCTTATCACTAACTGACCGTGCAAGGGAGTCTCAAAAGAATCCAGGTTATCCCGGTATATTTTTCTGTTGATATGAAAAATCATGTAGATTTAATAATATGGCATGTGTATGATGTATATTACGTTGTTATGATGAACTATATGCCTTTCTCCACTAAGCGTTTCTAAGGATACTGATTGTTAGAAGGCAGCTGTCTGACTCAGAGATGGTGAACGGGAACATGATTTGTGTAGCATTAGCAACACATTATAAGTTGAGTGAGGTAAGTTGAGTGAGGTAATCTCTGAGCTGGAGTGAGTGAGTGGAGGCGAGGCTAATTTGCATATTCATTGATCCGAGTATACTAAATGAGGCAAGGGTGTAGAAATTTTTTTTCACAGGAGAAAACGTTTAAATATGTAATTTTGGTGATCAAAGATGAGTTTTAAAGCATAAAATTATTAACTACAGGGGGACTTTAACGCACTGGACTAAAACTTTTTAGTCCCAGACGCCCCGCCCACAGACCTTTTTTCCTGAATGTCTGATGCATAAGGCACACAAAATGGGAAACACTTTGGGAGTTTCTAAGTCATCATCTGATAGGTTGCCGTTAGTCTGAAGATCTGGCTACATGAAACTAAAAACTTACTGACTTTGCTTACATAGGGTATAACAACTTCCCAACAAAAACTGCTAATTTTTGTGCTTTTTTCTGTCTTGTTATACTTTTAAATTAATTGTTATACTATAAAATTGCTTATAAATCTTTTTCTTAAAAGATTTATTTTTGACATTTTTGCCATTATAATGAAAGGACAGAAAGCAGACATGAAGCGAAGTGGGAGAAAGAGAGGGGGACAGGATTGAGAAAGGTCTGTGAGCTGGGATTCGAACTTGGGTCGCTCGAAGCGCAACAGCGCTATATGTCGGCGCTGCCCACGAGGCTATCGGCGCCGACGGATTCAATCTTTTTATCAACTTTCTTTCAATTAGGACAGGTTTTGAATTGCTTTTTGGAACTGATTGATCTTAGGTCTCATTGATCTAAGCTTAGGCACCTAAGTTTTTTTTTTTTTGGTGAATAGGCTTGAGTGAACTTTTTTCACTCAAACACTGAGGTGCATAAGCTCAGATCAATGAAACTAAAGATCAATAAATAAAAAAAACAAGTTGTAGCCAATCAGCAAAATTATATACTCATTAACGGAGAGGAGCGAAGTAGGCATTGCCTGTGCTGCATAGCGTGTTTGTTATTTTGAGGGCGGCGCCCTCGTTTGGGTGTTGATTTCAAATATCAACAGTGTTTTCTCAGAAATCACTTACTGCACCTTTAATATATCACTGGGTCATATCTCTTTAACGACTAATTGCAGGTAACAATCTTATTCTAATAACAAATCTCATATATAAAAGTGTCCCTAATTGTCCTCCCTTTAGATTTGATATTTCATGCTTTTAAAGCACTAGAGAAATGGCAAATATCAGCAGACTCATGAGTAATAAATAATAAACCGTCTGTCATGGGGTAATTCTTACCTTTAAATACTGGATGTCTTTGGAAGAACTGAGTTCAGGGAGTCCTGCAGCTTTCATCAAGGCAAAAAGATTCACAAAAAGAGTTCCATTCCGGCAAAGAATCTTGTAGGCTTGTTCGCAGCACTCACGAAACCTGGCAAAGAGAAGCACACATGAACTATTTTTCAGTTATGAATTTTACATATTCCCTTTTCAGATAAACCCTTCTATTTATTATCAGATCATATATGTATATATGTATAGTCTGCCTCAAGGTTATAAGCAGCCAATGTTTTCCATACATCCATACAAAAACATAAGAATGTTTTCTGTAAAAAGAAAAAGGGAGCCAACTCAGAGCTTATTTTTGTGTGACGGTTTTACACAGGTGTTGAACATTTGATAAAAACTGTCTATACTATAGAAAAAAAAGACTAGAATGGAAAAAAACAATTAAATGAAACTCAGAATATGTAAACTAGCTTTGTGGCATCAATTTTGAGAACTTTTGAGTTGCCTTTTTCATAAAACATATGCACTAACCGTTCGAATTTCTCGCTATTATTGGTCCGTCCCTCCTGAATTACATGGACGAAGTCATATGTCAGAATGAAAGGCACACGTTCCCTGTTGATCCCGAATTTGCTCTTGAAGTTCCCCAAAAAGTGCCCAAAATCTATGTGGAATAACTGCAAACAATACAGAGAAAATATTATTCATAACTTACAAAATTATTTATGAAATTCAAAATGAAAAGACCATTATACAACTGCAGCAACCCTTGCATATGTGAAATAGAATGAAAAGCGCAACCCATATTACAGAACTCATATGGATGGCTGGTGCCATCTTGTGATATAATTTATGATTACACAGTGCTCGAGCTTACCTGACCCGTTTCCCTGATCATAATATTGTCACTGTGACGGTCCCCTATTCCCAGAACATATGTGGCTACACAGTAGCCTGCGCAGGAGAGGGTGAATTCCTCAATGGCTTGATCCAGTTTTTCCCTGAAAAATATAAAATAATATTTTAATTCATAACCCATTCATAACCTATTCTCATTCCTACCTTCCTGTTTGCTAACCAATTAACACACGTTGGGTTTCCATGTTTTCCATAGACATGATTTTTATACTGTACAAACTATATTCTATCCAATAACCCTAGCCCTAAACCTAGTTAACCTATCCATCACAGAAAACTTTCTGCATTATAAATTTTCAAAAAACAATAATTTATGCTGTTTTCCTCCTCTTCATCTATCTATCTATCTATCTATCCTCACACACACACATTTTAAATGTGCTGAATGACAGAAGCCTTTAGCACAGTGTTAAACATTTTCAGCCTTGTTTCTGTCAGATTTTCTGTCACACTATGACTCAACCAAGTCATTCAACGTTAATATGCCGGGTGAATATGTAACGTGTCTTCCTGTTGAGCCCTCTTTCCACATCAGCTCAAATTCTATAAGAAGCTATACTAGAAAGACTCATAATCAGTCAAAAGTCATTCAATGGCCTTTGATGACACAGACAGTGTCCTAAATGAACATTCGCTGAACAACGGAGAGTAAAAATTGGCAAGTAAATAAAATTCCTCATCAAGCCATCAAAAAAATCTCATCTTGTGCATTATGCTGCAAGTACCACAATGATCTGCGTTGTTACTGTAGTCATGAATGTGTAAGAAACTCGTGCAATAATAAAAATACAAAAAGAAATGCAAGAAAAAAAAATATACATTTGTACCCTAGACAGAGATACAGTAAATAGCTCATCAAATAATGCATTTTATTCCTTATATATCCCCTCGTTTCTTAAAAAAATGTCCCATACTCAGATGTAAATTATTCCTTATGATATAGCATAACATTTACAGTAAGTGGACAACCAGCGAACAGAACTGGATATGTCCACAGGGGACATATATCCATTTCAGACAAGCCATCAATGTCTATAGTCTGTTGCACTCTAGTTTCAGGAGTTCAAGAGGTCATGTATAAACAGGATACTTGAGAAAAAAATCATGCATGATGCACCATATTGAGTTTTTTTCTTTCTATTTGGTTAGCCACATACCCTTACCAAAAGTAGCACTGTTAGTCTAAATGCTAATACATCACAGAAATGATGTAAAAGTCAGTCATGTCCGCAAGTGCACTATGTAAATAAGTGCTGATGCCGAAGGTTAGTTTGACCCCAAAAAGACCCCAATACTCAGACTTCTCTAAACCAGTGCATTCCAGAAAAGGTCATTTTTTTCCCATTCTTACAAGATCTATGACTTGCAAAAGGAGACTGTGTTACACAATGCAATATGGTTTGTGGTTTCATCTTAGTGCTCAGTTTGTATTCTTAGCTGTTATTATCACAAAACAATATGCACATCAAGCCACTTTGGTGGAAAACACCTGCCAAGAACAAATGAAATTGTAGACGCATCATAATGCAGGGTAAATTTACTCCAATGCTGCATCTTGTGCAACCAAAATGCATTTGATGTTACACTATAGTTTCATATAAACCGAAAGGTCAAATGAGCCAAGAAAGGTTTAACCTTCTTAGTGAGGTTTGAAAGTAGAAAATGGCATGCATGGCTCATGCATACTCAACACAAATTATGCTAAACTGGTTGCTACGATAAGCATAATTGCAGCAATCAAAACGCGGGCTGTGGCGTGGTATAAGGTTAGAGGGTTTGCTGCTCACCCTGGGTTCTTGGATTTAAGCCAGTTGAGAAGAGCGTCCTTGTTGAAGGCAGCGGTGGCTGCACTGTTGCTGTTGTTTCTCTGGATGTTTGCAATAGTGTCAGAGTTTTTCACCACTTCGATGAGACCCGTTTTATTCCCGGTTGACAGGCATCCATAGGGCAGCATTCTGCGGCCCGACAAAAGAACATTAATGGAAAGTATTTATTGTAATGCAGTGTAGTGTCTAAAAGATGTAAAAGTCTGCTTATGCATTGCATAACACTGTCAGTTTTATGCAAATTTATCAGCTTGACGAAACAAAGTTAACTATACAAACCTAAGGTCAAGACCTTCCGTTTTCCATAAAACATCCATTAGCTGAATCATCTGAAGGGTTAGCATATCCTGCCTCAGATCTAAAAAAAAAAAACACAGAAAAGGGTCAAAGTGTTTTTCAATCACTAATTTACAAAAGCATAAATGAGGGGAGAAAAAAAATCTAATTATGCATGTGCCTTGAATGCAAGCAAAAAATTAGACAGCATGACTTTGTATCCATACCATCTCCATTCTTGAAGATAATGCCTACAGTGTCATATTTGTCCTTGTACATCAGCCAGAGAGGTTTCATCTTTGAGTCCATGAACTTACAATTGTCAGTGCTGAAACAAAAAAGATTAGTATCAAGAAACAGCACACATGTGTGTACATGGTTGCAAAATAGGCTCATCACTTTCTTGTAGCTGTTTGTACATGACTTGCATGCGACGCATATGATCATTTAGTTGCATTACTGAATTAAAATGATTGCTTCAGTCATGTTACATCATGTCGCAGATTCAGTTACAGCTTAGAAACCTGAGACAAACTACAAAAATCTTAAAAATGTATAATGAGAGGTTATCTGGAAAGTGCACAAACATTCCAGTTATCATAAAATCTACATAGCTAAATCACACGCCATCTGTGGCATGTTAAAGGGATAGTTCACTCAAATGAAAATTGTGTCATCATTTACTCACCCTCATATTTGCTGTAAACCTGTATAAGTTTATTTCTTCTGTTGAACACAAAAGGAGATATTTTGAAGAATATTGGTAACCAAACAGTTGCTGGTCCTCATTGACTTCAAAATATCTTCTTTTGTGTTCAACAGAAGAAAGAAATTGCTACAGGTTTAGAACAATATGAGGGTGTGTAAACGATGACAGAATTTTCATTTTTTGGTGAACTATCCCTTTAACCAGAGAAATATAATTTGTTAAGACTTGACACAACAACCTCTAAAAATCTCTTAAGACAACAAAATAACAATAATATGTTAATAATAGGGTTGTAACGAGAAAACTAAACAAAATTGCTTATTTTTTCTTTTTTTTTTTATTAAACAGTGGTTCAGTGAACAAATTGTATCTCTCTCTTTAAATAAATTCAATTATAATTAACATTTTCTTAAGTATAAAAAAGATCTCAGCTAATGCTGTAAACTATATACAGGGAGCCCTTTCTTGCACATTACTTTAATATTAAATGTTACAATTAAAAACAGAGCCCATACTATTAAATTCAATATAATAATCAACACTCGAATAATAAAAAAAAAAACATGTAAATTGCACATAAGGCAGGTTTTGCATTAACTAAATCTATAACATTTTATAAAATTATTTTCCAATTATTTTTCTACTATAATTCATTTTTGAAATATACTTACAGAGTAACTGTCATAAATTGCTTTCATGACAAATTTATTTAAACATATATTAAATAATTAAGACATTACTAACAGGTAAAGTAAATATAATGAATATATAAGCTAATATAGTGCATATATTTAGAGTTCATTTCTCTAGTGAACCAACATGCTGTGGACAGTAAATGACTTGCCTGAGCTAAATGTAATGCTACGTGAGATGTTATTCTCAAGCTGTTTAATTAATGTCTTTTTGCAGTTAAAACACTGGATGTGAGATTACACATAAACATGTGTATGCACCGAACCGTGACGGATTGGGAAGAATACATGTACTGTTACACCCCTAGTTAATAATAATATGATGATAATAAATTTAAAATTACATTTTATAATTTTAAATACCAGTATTATATCAGGTTATATTATATATTCATCGCAGTGACTTGACATTATTAACATGCAACATATTTATAGAAAACAACAGGTAAATGTTGAAAATGTACCAGAGTTCACACAGCATGATGCCTGGATTGAGAGGAGAAACAATGTCAGAGAGTGCTTCTAAGTACGTGTCCTGTTTGATGCACACTTTCATGTCCTCTGTAGTCTGTATCCTGGTCGCCTTCTGACAGCCTGATTTCACAAAGTCATTAAGAGCCTTCATCTTATTCAGAGCCTCGTTCTGTAGGAGACAGAGTAAACAATAAGTACATACTGTGCAAATCCATATAAACACACATTCAATTTGGTGACTATCACAGGACTGAATTTAAGTGTGACATTTAATCAATATTTGACAAGGCATGTAAAAACAGCTGCAAACTTTGAGCAGCATAGTGCAGTTCCCCTTCCTTCCAGTGGTTTGGCTATTATTAAACATTCAAATGAAGATGAATTCTGATCACAGAACTGCTGCTGCAAAGAAATTCGTATTCCAGCCCCCCTTACTATATTTAAACATGTACATTCACGTGCTTGAAAGAACAGCCGCTATTTCTTACAAGAAATGGCACAACTCAAAGTGACAATTACCAGAACGAGCAAGTGAGAAGTTGTGTGCTAAGTGCTAAGTTTGGGTCCCAAGTGTCAAAAAGGGTACTGGAAAGGAAAATACAAGAATGAAAGTACATCATTTAAAAAAAAAATCATGTGCTAGAGAAATTAATTCACTTTTCATACAAGTAAAAAGTGCAACAAACCTGCTTCATCAAGATCTTAATGTGATAGATGCACCCGCGACAGTATGCCTCCAGAATAAGTCCAAATCTCAAGCTGACTGAGGGAACATGCATTTCTGACCTTTAGAGAAAGCAAAAACAAAGCCTAAATTACACTGAAAGGAATGGGGGCGCATCGCTGTACAGCACTATAAGAAGGCGGATTTATACCTGAGGTGCCAAAACAAGAAGTGACCTATTTTCTTGTTGGCCAGGGCTCTCTCCAGCAAGAAGCAGGTCAAGTCGCAATCCAGGTAGGATTCATATTTCAGAACCTGAACCAGTTGCAAGAGGTACTGAAAGAGCTCATCATCACTGTTGAGAAAAAAAAAAACACATGAAATGTAATTACATTTTATTGTAAATTTAAGTCATTTTTAACAATCTGAAAAATAAATCATTATTAACTCTTAAAGGGTTAGTTCACCCAAAAATCACTCACAATCATGTCGTTCCAAACCCGTAAGACCTTCGTTCATCTTCCGAACACAAATTAAGGAAACCCGAGAGGGTTTTTTTATCCCCCATAGAAAGCAACGTAATTACCACATTCAAGGTCCAGAAAAGTGGTAAAGACATTGGTAAAATAGTCCATGTGACTACAGTGGTTCAACCTTAATGTTATGAAGTGATGAGAATACTTTTTGTGTGCAAAAACAAAACAAAAATAACAACTTTATACAACAATTTTGTCTCTTCCCTGCCATTCTCATACGCTGTTTACATTGTATAGACAGCACTTCCGTGTTTTACGTCAGAACACTGCTCACGTTAACAGCGTCGGCCAATACTGAGCCGGCGTTTTGACGTAGAACACGGAAGTGCTGCACTGTCTATACAATGTAAACAGTATAGAAGAATGACAGGGGAGAGAAGAAATTGTTAAATAAAGTCATTATTTTTGTTTTGTTTTTGCACACAAAAATTATTCTACTACTGTTTTGGACCTTGAATGTGGTAATTACGTTGCTTTCTAAGGGGGATAAAAAAAAACCCTCCTGGATTTCATCAAAAATATCTTAATTTGTGTTCCGAAGATGAACGAAGGTCTGGAACGACAGAAATTTTAAATTTCAGATAAAGTCACAGCTCAATTCATAACACAACTGCAAATTAAATTAAATAAACTGGAAAAAAGAAATGCCCCCTTTTCAGGACACTCTATTTTAAAGATACCTTTGTAAAATCCAAATAAGCTTTAAAGATTAATATTGGAAATGTTTTAAACAATGATTGTCATGCTTGTTCAATGAACCACAAACAGTATATGCACGTGCACCTCCTTAAGACACTAACATTTTACAGGTGGAAGAATAGTTCTAATGACTTAGGACACTAAAGAGACCCTTACTGATACTAATTCTGTAAAACAGCAGGAAAAAGATGCCCAGGGTCCCTAATCACCTGCGTGAACATGCCATAGTCCTACTGTAGGGAGGCATGAGAACTGCAGATGCAATATTTACACCTGCAAGAGCCATTTGAATGTCTATACAAATGATAAAAGCAATATGAATAAAGATGTATTTGTCTCCGATTTTGATATGTATGTAAGACAGAGACATGCAGACACCCCACATTTTTTTAAAGCTCTGAAGAGAAGATGATGATTAGAGAGGCAGTGCCACCCACCTCAACTTCCTGAGGCAGCGGATGGTGAAGGAGCGGACATGAGGGTCAGGGAAACTGTAGTCTAGAAGTTCTAGAGCATGTAGAGCGGGCAATTCTGGCCATTTCCGTAACAAACAAAACATCTGAGAAAAGAAAAGAGAAAGAGGGAGTGTACAACAGCCTCTCAATCCATAAAGTTGGAAAAATAAGCATCCTGAGTAGTGGTGGTAAAGATGCGTGGAAGAAATAGCAAATCAATCCTGAGGCAGCAACTTTTACACAATGATGACATGGAATAAAAGGATAAATGCTATTTTTATTGAGCTTTAAATATTCTTCTTTATTTATATAATTAATTATTTTGTTTTGTTTGCACTTGTTTGACTTTGCACTAATCCTTTACCTGAGTAAATGAGTAAAATAAATTCATATAAAAACGTAAACTGTACCTTTTATATGGTATTCCTTGAATATTTGCTGAAAAGAAAGATATCCCAAGGAACCAGTCTTACCTGAGCCACGTCCTCGTGTTTGTTCCACTTAGTGACGAGGAGGAGTTTGGAGAGGCTCTCCGGGTATTTCTGCCTCACTTCTCCTCGTAGCTTCCACAGAAGCTCCTTCTCATCCTCAAAGATCTCTGTGAAGTTTTTATTGTCTACAATCTCTCTCAGTTTCTGGTTCTAAAAGAAAACAGTCAATGTCGTTAGAGATGAAAGACTACTAAAGTAGTTTTAGCGTCTCTAGCGATATGAATCAATCATTGGAAAATGTTCAATGCTTCAGCAAACCACAACTCCTCTTAACAGTGCTGTAGACATCCAGGCCATAATGTGGTAACCATTTCCATTTCATGACAGATCTATCTGCACGATTCGCTTCTAACAGACCAATGAATGCCATTTCTCACCTCTTCTTTTGTTGCAACAACCTTTTCACCATTCAGACTCAGTTCGTTTAGCTGAAAATAATAGGAAGATAATGAGTAAGCATTTATGCACCATTTTCATTAAAAAAATGTAGATATATTGCATAAGACGTTACGAGAAGAACACAACCATTAAGGAGAACCACAAAAACGCACCTTTTCGATTGGTGGATAATACAAGGGGTGTGGTCTGATGTTGGGAAAGCGAACCAGGAGACCAGCTGTGCTGTCAATGTTTGGATTTTTCTCCACAGTGCCCATAGGATTCAACAAATCACCTTTATCATCTGAAAATAAAGCGACTGACCTGTTAAGACCTGAATTGAGGTCCCTAAAACAAAAATAACTATTCAAAATAAGGGAACTTGATCACAACTCTCAGCAATACTATAAAATCCTGCGACTCTGAACTGCAGAATCTCTAAAATATCTCAGTGATTGAAGGTCATACCAAAAGAATTAGCTGTAAATAGCATGAGGTCCTGGTCATGTTAAAGTACCTGGGACTGATGGCCATGTGGACAGGGAAAATTCTCCAGTCTTCAGCTGGTCCTTGTAGTCAAACACCATCGTGTTAACCCAGGCTAATGGGCAGTCCTGAGGAAAGAGGGGTCATTTGGAGTTATAGTAACCATACTGACATTGCACTTTTCACAATAGTCATTTTATGTGGGAGAAGTGACATAGTCATCTAAACAACGGTGTAGACTAATGTTTCAGTTGTGGGAGGTGACAATTTAACTGACTAACCAGATATTCCAGCCACAGAAGCAGTGATTTCCAATATACCAACAAAACAAATCTAACACATCCTGTGTATGACTGTGAGTGTAGTCCAGTTGTCAAGTTCAGCACTGCTATTTGTGCAGACAGACATTTCTGCAATCACTGAAGTATTTTAAGAAGGGCTGTTTGCGAAAACTTAACAAATTGTGAAATTGTTAAGCCAATATAATACTGTGAAATATGTTTGAGAAAAAAAAAAAAAGAGATTTAGTCAAATATAAAATATGGTAAAATAAATTAATAAAAGCTTGCGGCGAATAGCTGTTCATTTTAACCAGACTGAACTTAAAAAAGTTAATTCCAATTAATTTATCAATATGTCAATTCAATGTAGCCCAAATCAACATAGTGATGGTACATAGTAATACACATTTTTAAACCATAAACATTATTCAAAAGAAATTATTTATAAATTATGTAGATAAGTTTGAAATTTATCAAATCATTTTTAAAATAAAGATTATTGAAATCCAACATCTACATGTGAATATTTAGTCAAAATCTAGAAATAATAATAATAAGACAAAAAATATATATTAAACAAAAATAGTTTCAAATCCAAATTTAAATCAATATTGCCTAAATCTACATAGTAACAGCATATATTAAATACACCTTTAAACATTCTTAAGAAATGTTGTTCTAAAATTTTAGAATTCATAATAAATTGTAGAATAATTAAAAATAGAATTTAATTAAATCATTTATAAAATAACATTATTCTATCCCATCCTACATGTGAATATTTTGTCAAAATCTAGAGATAAATAATTGTACAAATTGTTGATACATACATTTCTAAGCCATAAGATTTATTAGCCAAACATAAAATTCGAGATGGCCAAACATGGGTTTCCGTACAATGCGAGAATAACAGAAGGAGACTTTTTGTTCTCTTCATGTCTCACCCATGTGGACTTCTTCTCTAGTTCGCTGAAAGAGAAGTAACACTGAAAGCAGAAGTAGATGCGTTGGCGTTGAGCCACGGCAGCCCACCATATACACACAAACGCACACACACACTTTGACACCTGGGAATTTCAACACAGCGTCTTCATTTAACAACTCACGCTATTTGACAGAGACCGAGCCATGAAAGAGGCGGGCTGAGGAGTTCTGATTTGACATCAACTAGCTGATCTGTCCTAACATTTAACTTGGGTTACTCACATTAAGCAGGCAAAGGACCACAACATCCTGTCATAAGGGTTTAAATAATATTGCATCATGCTGATTATACTGTCTTTGTACTATGTTTGGTTTAATCTTCTATTACTGTCTTTATTACCTGTTGTCTGTGATTATCTCCTTTGTAAAGTGTCTTTGAGCACTGGAAAGGTGCTACATAAATAAAACTTATTATTATTATTATACTAGCAAGTGTATGTGTATTTGACTTGGAAGCATAATTCGCTGTGAATGTGTTCGGCATCCATGCATGTCAAACACTCCAAGTATAGCATCTGTTAGGTGTCTCATCTCTCGTCAGTCAGCCAGTTGGTTGCTAAGTGACTTGTTTTCTGTTGAAATGAAATGAAACATACCGCTCTTTTGTTTTTCTTCTTGGTAGGCCGCTTCTTGGTCTTCTCGATGACGCCATAGAGGGCAAAGCAGAGGCGGCTCATGCGAGGCAGGTCACTCACGTTGATGTCGAATACTAATTTCTGGTCCCATACAGGTTCAGAGCAAACACTGACCTCATTACTGGTCACCACTTTGCACAGGAGCTCGCTGCCATGGAAGAGGCCAGCCTGAACCACAAGCTGAGAGAAAGATATTGATTGCAGAGCTTGAAATTAGTCTTAAATCTGCCTTAAAGTGTACATTTTTAAGGAAAGGGAACTTACTTTCAATTTTTCAAAAATGAAAGAATGTATGAATGAATGTAGTGAGTTATGAGGAAGTAAATGAGTGTCTGGCAAGAAAAGCAAGTTAGGGAGAGCAACTTGTTACACGGGTCAGTTGTCACATGGAATAGGTTTTCTCTAGCAGTGGTTTTGTTTGTTTGTTTGTTTGTTTGTTTAAAAAAAAAAGTAGTTCAAATTCACTATAATTTATTTTTTTGTAACATTTTTATTTAAAACACATGCAGGATAATAAGGAAATACCCAATGAAAATACATATACAGTCAAACCAAAAATTATTCAGACATTTTTGATATTTTTGATCTATTTTTACTAGTGGGTTCAGGACACTATAGCTCATTTATGTAAGTGAGGATAGCAAAATAAAGTAAACCGTGACATATTATACCCAAAAATCCTTCATACAGTGGACTACCAGTAAAACTGATAAAAATTTGGAACCAAAAATTATTCAGACACTTTGACCTGACCATGTTTTGCTTAAGTGTTATCTGACATAATTAAGATTATTTTTTTCTGACACAGTTTAACTCTGAGATCTTGTCATATTTTATTACCATTTTTTTTTAACTATAGTGAATAAAATGTATTAATGAATGAAATGTTCAAGGTGTCTGAATAAATTTTGGTTTGACTGCATATTTTATATATATATAAAACAGTAAAAAAAAATATATATTTTTTTTAATTAAATATATATTATTTATTAAATATATTTATTTATTATATATATATATATATATATATATATATATATATATATATTTAAAATAAATAAATAAATATATATATTTAATAAATAAAATAAAATGAAATTATATATATATATATATATATATATATATATATATATATATATATATATATATATATTTTTTTTTTTTTTTTTTTTTTTTAACTGACTTCCCTAGCTATAATTTATACTTATAATAATTAACGTTAACGTTTGTGAACTCTATTCTCCAAACTTAAACTTTACAATATAATCATATTTTTAATATAGATGTTGGGTAAACAAATAAACACAATAAAAAAAATACATAATAAAGATTGATTTTAACTAAAAGGTTGAAGTGAATGTCCTATGGACAAGACCAGTTTTTCTGTTCAAGCTGTCACACACGTTTTAAATTTATTTTTAAATTAAAATTGTATATTTTTGCTGTTTTATGGATCATTTTGTCTTTCACAATCTTTTTATTTAATGGCATTCCCATTGTGACAACCTTCCCAATATAATAAGACAATATGTTAACATGTTAAACTGTATATTTTTTTGTTAGCAATAATGATGGAAACATTTAAGAGCTTTTTTTTAGTAGTAAAGGCTTTAAGATATGTGCCTATAGAGATTACAGAAACTCTAAAAAATATAGGTAGTAAAAGTGACAACAAATTCCTGTCTTTCCTATAAGTGTATCAGAAGTCCAGAAGTTTAGAACCCAATCCTTATCCATTTAGCTCAGTCATAACTATGTTTAAAACCCACCAGTTTTCACTTACTACAGCAGAGCACAAATAAAATGTGTAAATGCTTCCTTTAAGACTGAAACAGAGATTATGCCAGAGAACAAAACGTATAAAGGTGCCAAAACAAATCTCGATTCAGAGCTCTTCGGCAAGAGACAAAATTTGACGAACAATAAATACTGAGAAAAAGCAAACAGAATACTACTTAAAAAGAGCACAATGAGCAGCAGAGAAATGTTGATACGCATCAATTCAAAAGTCTAAACCTTCATTCTGACATTGATGAAAGCCAGAAATTATTTATTAAACAGTTTGCTTTGAAGACAAATTACAACACATGCAGGTTTTTACATGGTAAAATGCAATGTCATGCAAATGTATTTAACATTGTACACAACTGCACAAATTGTACCTCAGGCTAGATTGAAAAAAAAAAAAAAAAACTAACCAGCCTACATGCGTTTCTCATGAATTTTTTAAAATAGAAACAACCGTCCAATGTCTGTTGACTTCTCCGACAAGCAAAAAGGAGATGCAAGTGGTGAACATAACACAACAGTGCTGGCCTTTTCTAAGAATCTAGGCCCAAGAGAGAGAGCCGTAAAGCCAGATAGTCACTCCCCACTTCCTGTTTTGATGTTTCACTTAACCGCTTCTGATGAATTATGGGAAATATGTGGTCAGGGTCACATGACCACAGTGTTCATGATTTCACCCCTTAGTACCTGCCACAGTTGAGATGCTAAACAACATAACGCACATCACACTAACAATATACAAATGCAGACAAACAAACAAACAAACGAGCAGTTTTACCTTCATGCCCTCATCCGCATTCACTCGGCTACCCTGTAGAAGGTATATGTAGAAAGGCTCCTGGATATGCCACAGCGAAGATGTGTTTTGCTGTTGAGAAGAAAATATATACATAACATTTTAAACATATTTTCTTCTTCATATCTTCGTATTTTCATTGCAAACTGAAAAAGCGAGTGTGGGAGTACGTCTGTGCACGCATTTGAGCATGCTTGACAGAGAAAACAAAACCAAACTGAAGGAGGAACTAAGTCTGTGAATTCAATGTTGCGAATGTAAACCGAGCAGTGCATTTAGTTCAGTATCACTCTTTCATCCAATATCAGAATATCATATACATTGGGCAACCACATAAGAAACATACATAGTATTGTTGGGAAGTTGTTTTAAAACTGTAGTTAGAAAGTTAAAATGGCTAGCTACACTACAAACTGCTAACAAATTATAGAGTTTATTGAAGCTATTTTATGGGGCAATATCTTTATAAATGCGTAACTTGAATAATTTATTTTTACAACCAAAGCAGTATTTATCTGCCACAAAAACAGTGAGGTTCTCCATTAAAATGCCTGCATTAAATTTATTAGATTAAATATAGCTTACACATTTACACTAAATACAAACAAAATTATATTATATTAATTAATAAAAGACGACACAGGGATGTCTGTGCAATTACTCAAATCAACCGATGAATCATTGCTTAACTAGTTCATTTAAACGGATTCTCCGAATGAACTAATTCACTACAAAGAATCATGCTTCCGAAAAAAAGTGTCAAAAATTAGCAATGAAGCGTTCTGTCATCCTTCACCTCTATTCTTTGAAAATGTCAACATGCTATCACAAGAAAACTTAACTATTTTAAGAGGTAGCATTTCGAGGTGTCATTTGTACGAAAACGTACAACAAGAAGGTCCACGCATAACTCTAACCATCAATGAGGCATAAGTAGATCATACAAAAACATGAATGAGACTGCACAAATTCATAACAATTAGCCAACAATTCACCAAAATCAAAAATAGTTACGAAGTGCCATAAGAGTGTGAAAATGTAGCTTGTTTAATAAACAGCTGAGCTACTGTCATGCTAATAATTACATGTTCAATAAACTAGTAGAGTTGATACGTTTAATTATTTACATATATATCTAACACAGAAAAAACCTCATTTAACCTCATTAATTCAAAAGCACTTCCATGAAGGGGTCACAGATGGCCAAAAATTCACCATGGGTAAATGATTGCAAGTATGTCGCATTGCAAATTGAGTTCACAGAGGTTGAAGTCTACAACACAAGCTACAAAAAAAAAAAAAAAAACGCGATAAGTAGTTCCCCTGTTAATAACAGATCGTGTTCCGGTGTAAAAGTGCCATCTCACCCTTTTCAGAGGCAGCGGGGGCGGTTTGGACTGAGCGCGGCTTCTGGACACCTGGTTACTGAGGCCACCCTGTTCCTCCTGGTACTTGATAATAGCTGAATGATGCACCACAGTTAGTTGTGGGGTAAGACCTCCATGCAAACACGTGAAAATATACTGCGGGAGAAAAAAAGAGAACATAAAATAAAGAAAAAATGAGCTCATATTCTCAAGACACATTGTGTTATGGGCGCAACAAGTACAAATCATGCCCCGAATTATCATCTTCCCATAATTTCTTGTCAATTCTCCACTTTTACGATCGATAAAATGACAAAAAAAATGAATGAGGTAGAGCACAAGATTAATGTTTTTTTTCATAAACAGACACAGAGATAGAGGGCAAGGGATGGAAATGGTAGTCGAGGTACAGATGGTTTTATCAGTTCCTGTTTTCCAAAATGTAGACTATAAAGACTGGACCAGATCCAGTACTCCTGGACTAATCATCGTCAGATCCTGCGGCCTGTTCATTTAGGTAGCGTAATGCAGCTGAAATTACATTATCCTCAACGTAGTTGATGTTTTGAAGGCTGGTAGAGATGTATGACTCATCTTTGCAGGTACAAGCAGTTTCTAAATCAACAACTGTTTCAGAGCCGTGAAGTCCTAAGATGAATTCAAATCAAGGCCTCTGAAGAGCTTGACAAAATTTACATTGCAGAAAATGGAATATAAACAATAAAGACAAGATATAATAAAAAGACATGAAGCAGGCATCAGTGAGAGAAGGGTTGTATGTGCTCGTCTTGGGCCGGTTGCACCAGCTGTGCTTAAGTTATAACAGCCTAATTTTGACGTAAATGGGCACTAAGTTACAACTTACACACTACTAAATATTTTTGCATTGCACCATTAAACTTAGTTCAAGCGTAAATCTACGTATAAACTAAATATTTACAAAAGCCTCCAATCAGAAGTGATGGTTGGAATAAAACAGACTGACTGAACTGCATCAATAAGCTCTTGTTTTACCCAACAGACTTCAATTCTTTAGACATATATGATAATGCTGATATTTACACTCACTTACATTTTAAAAGAAAAAATATTATGTGAATAGATAACTGTTCGCTGCTCTTCAATACAAACCCATCCTAAACAGTGCGCCGCTATGTGCATCGGTCCGTGTTGTAATTTACATATAAAAATACCAATTATGTTATTCATGATTAAGCAGTATCATATGTGATGGAAACTTATTTTTTACCGTTAGTCATGTGAGGAAAAAAAGTTAGAATGAATTGAGAGTAAACATCATATTATATGCCTACATATTACTGAGAACTTATGACCTACTAGCTACATTCTTCCTTTTCTAGATGTATTTTTTTGCCTTTATTATGATAGGACAGTAAGCAGACAGGAAGCGAAATGTGAGGGGGGGGGACAAGATCGGGAAAGGTCCTCGAGCCGGGCCTCGAATTCAGGTCGCCCGAAGTGCAATGGCGCTATATGCCGATGCGCTGCCCACTAGGCTATCGGCGCCGACAGCTACGTACTTTCTTAAGAAAAAATGGTGCAACCGAATAAAGTACAGAGTTAGTTACAGGCTAGCTAGTAGTTACTAAGCCTCTAGTGTGGACTTTACGTTCCAATTTAAGTAAGAACTTACGAATGGCTGGTGTACCCCTACCTTGGAGTCTGAAAGTGTGGTGCTTTTAAAGAAAATTTGTAAAAATAAAAATTAGAAAAATAGTGTATTTTAAAGAAAATGTAACTGAAGTTGAGAAGATGTTGATGATTTTCGCATACTTACTTTAAACTGGAAGAGCGGATATGTTCCATAAATGAACTCCATTCTCCCATTAACCTGCAGAGTGTAGTCCTCTGGCTTCTCCTGCTTTGCCGATCGGAACACGGTGGACTTCTTTCTCAGGGCGTTCCGTTTCAGAACCATCGGCAGGTCCTGTGGATCTTGCTGGAGAACGAAGCTCTCCTACAAATTAAAAATGTGAAATGCATTCAATTAGAAGTCATACTCTAGTTCAGTGTTTCTCAGACTGGGGTCCGTCTCATAACCAACGAGATAGATATATATATATATATTTATATACACATTTTTTTTTAATGAATACTTTTATTCAGCAAGGATGCATTAAATCAGTTTCCACAAAAAAAATTGCCAGCACAAGTTTTTTTTTTTAACAATGATAATATTAAGAAACATTTCTTGAGCACCAAATCAGCCTATAAAATGATTTCTGAAGGATCATGTGACACTGAACACTGGAGTAATGATGCTGAAAATTCAGCTTTGCCATTACAGGAATAAATTACATTTTAAAATATATTAAAATAGAAAACAGCTATTTTAAATTGTAATAATATTTCACAGTATTACTGTTTTTACTGTATTTTTGATTAAATAAATGCAGCCTTGGTGAGCATAAGAGACTTAACAACTCCAAACTTTTGAATAATAATGTATAATTTAAAAAATTCAGAACAATTATGTAGAATTTTTTGCATCTTAATATACAAAAAACTGAGAATGCAGGACTGCCAAGTTGATTGAGAGTGTGGGGAGACTTTATGTTTTATGGGAGTGGGTGGTCATGGTTGCCATGATCCTCATTTCCATGGTAACAGCGACTTCTCTGGGGTCTGTGAACAGTTTGTGTTATGAAAGGGGCCCTCAGTTCAAAAAAGTTGGAGAAAACAAGCTCTAGATATAGTAAAAATGAAGAAAACTCCCTCATAATCACTGGTGTGCACAGGGTCAGGTGCACTGAAAATAGTGTGATTAATTACTCATAAAGCAATTGTTTTTCTCTGCAAATGCGATGTCGAAACAGTCTAGCTTTTGATCCATGTCATGCATTATAAAAACAAGTGTTGCTGGAGTTTTTTTTTTGCATGCTTCAGTTCAGACACATAAGGTAAAAGATCATAGGTAAATAACATTCACGTTGAGTGGGTGGGGGATTGACAGGCAACACAACACATATAAATACTATCAAAGGCCTCACACTGGAAAACTGGGTCAGTGAGACTCATGTGTGCCTGCAGATGCTTCAGTGACATCATCACCGTGTCAAACATCTCCTGACTGTTACGATTTGTGAAATCAAAGGCAGAAAATATGTCAGTCTAAAATTAGACTTTTGCATGTTTTGCATGTGAGGGTTAAATTGTCAACAGCTACATAACATGCTCAATTTTACATTATCAGCACAAACAGAAAGAAGATAAATAGAATTATACTGAAGTAATGTATTTTCCAAAGGTTAAAATGTAGCATAAAAGAACTGAATATGAACCCATGTAAAATATGACTACACTCACCTCACTGCCCTCAAACTTCACATTGACAAGGATCTTTTTGACACTGCGCGATTTCCCAGATTGTGCCACTATAGAGCACGGCTCCAAGTCACATGGGAAGTTGTACTCCATCCACTGATACCATGGTAACATTTGCCGCACCTGAGCACGCTCTTCACAAAATGTCCGCATTTTTGTTCGGAATTCATTCACCTCGTGGTTCTTTTGGGAGTCAAATTCATGATGACCTGTGGAGACAAGGTTTTTAGCCAGTTAGTATAAAGTCAGAATGCTAAATCTGTGCTGTCAACATTTGATTTTAAGTGCAACAAATAATACAACTACCATATACTGAGACCTCTCTGTGACACAAAAAAAATGGGCTGCAAATCTATTCTGGAAGTGTTGTAGAAAAAAACAGCAGGGAAGAACAACGCTAAATGCAAATAATAAAATTCAACAAACCGTATAATCATATTTTTTTATTAAAGCAAATTAAAAGCGGTAAAAAGACTTTTAAAAGAGAGAAGAAAATACTTTCCATATCTTTTGTTGGCCCCGAGTCCAATGAAACTCTATGATGTTTTGGTCTAGACAAATTAATCTAACACTTGGTAGAAGCTAGTCGAATTAGGCAGAAGGCAACATGGACAGATTGTGTGACACATCCTCATTCTCAAAATCATTAACCAAGGTACGAAAATATGAACGATGAAATGATCAAAATCAAGAGCTCTTTAGAAACCAGATCAAAATCAGCCTGTCATGCCTATAATTTTTTCATTTAAAGAAAAACAAATTCTTCTTAATTGCTGGACAGCTGCCAAAACCACATCATTCTGCTGCAGTGTTGGGTAAATGCAAAGCTGCATCCATTGTGAGCCATCCGTACAGCTCTGAGGTCAGCTGAGGATACAAACCTTTCCCTATAAGCAGACTGATCTGGGTAGTGATGAGCTTCTCGACTCGGTCTCCTTCCCGGGCCACCAGCCTGAGAATCGGCATGAACGGCCGGACATCACACAGGCGACGCTGCTCGTCTTCCAGCTCCTCCCGCTCTGCGGTCATGTTGATGCAGGTAAAGACGTAGGCATCTGGGTCACTCAGGGCACTGAACAGGGGCTCGTTCTTGGCATTCTTCCACACCATCTAAGAAACAAATAAAAAATTTTAATGTGTTCAATGGGTTTGACTGCAGTCGGTTCCTATAATTTTACTGCAGAGCATCTAATAGCAACATATGACGTGCTTTGAATAATATTACCCAGCATATGATGCTGGGACTCTCCTGACCAGCTTAACCAGTAAGACTTCCTTAGTCAACCAACTTCACAAGAAAAAACAGGCATTTTAGGAAGGCGAACATCATGCCTATAGTGGTCTACCACCTAAACCAGCAATAGTCTGTTTAGCAAAAAGTGTTAAACTTTTACTAAGCATATTGATTATATTATTGTGTGCTAACTCATTAATTCAATCAAATACTTTTGTGTAGTTGAAATGTCCTGCAGTGTGACATGCCAGTATTTAACCAGCATTTTGCCTTTTTTAATTAATATCATTTCTTATTTTAATTATTACAGATGCAGTTTTATGACCTCTTATTAAAGAAGTTGTCTATTCAACATTTACTCACCCTCATGAACGAATCATTCAGACCAATTTGTAAACCGAATCAACTGATGCATTTAAAAGATTCGTTCTCCATTTGGACATTGCTAGGTCTCTCATGAACTGGCCAAGGAGTGTTAGGGCGAATATTATGATTTTTTTAATGAATAATGATTTAAATTTTGTTATTTAATCTATTGTAAGACTTTAGCACCCGGTTTCACAGACAAGGCTTAAAGGATTAGTTCACTTTCAAATTAAAATTTCCTGATAATTTACCCCCATGTCATCTAAGATGTTCATGTCTTTCTTTCTTCAGTCGAAAAGAAATTAAGGTTTTTGATGAAAACATTCCAGGATTTTTCTCCACATGGTGGACTTCAATGGAGCCCAAACGGTTGAAGTTTTAACAAAAAATGCTCATCTTGAACTAGCTCTCTCTTATTCTTCTCTATTTGAATTCCAGCAGTGTAGACACTGCTAAGTGTATTACTGCCCTCCACAGGTTAAAGTTTGAACTAATTGTTATATACTTGCACTAGCATATTGTATATGACAATTTAGTTCAAACTTTGACCTGAGGAGGGCAGTAATACACTCAGCAGTGTCTACACTGCTGGAATTCAAATAGAGAAGAAGAGGAGAGCTAGTTCAAGATGAGCATTTATGGTTAAAATGGTTTCAATTTTTTTTAGAAAATGAGTGATGGTTTCTCTAGATAAGACCCTTATTTCTCGTCTGGGATCATGTAAACTGTAATTTTGACCTTCAACCGTTTGGGCTCCATTGAAGGCCACTATATGGAGAAAAATCCTGGAATGTTTTCATCAAAAACCTTAATTTCTTTTTGACTGAATAAAGAAAGACATGAACATCTTGGATGACATGGGGGTGAGTAAATTATCAGGAAATTTTAATTTGAAAGTGAACTAATCCTTTAAGCCTAGTCCCAGACTAAAAGGCATGTTTAAGCTGTTTTAAAGGGGACATATAATGCCACTTTTTACAAGATATAATTTAAGTCTCTGATGTCCCCAGAATGTGTCTTTGAAGTTTCAGCTCAAAATATCCCAAAGATCATTTATTATAGCTTGTTAAATTTGCCCCTATTTGGGTGTGAGCAAAAACATGCCGTTTTGTGTGTGTCCCTTTAAATGCAAATGAGCTGCTGCTCCCAGGCACTTTCCAAAAGAGGGAGGAGCTTTAACAGCTCGCACTTCAGTTGCTCAACAACAACAAAGCTGGAGAATCTCACACAGCCAAAAAGTCGGACACTGATGAAGAGACTCAGGAAGAAGTTATAACTTATAGAATGCATCTGGATGTTTCTGAATGGTTAGTGGATAAAATTATGTAGTTGCTGTGGAGTTGATTCAACTCATCGTCTAGCATGTGCCGTCATGTTAATCTTTTGTGCAAATCCAGTGTTGAATTGACCCTCGTTTGTGAAGCAGTCCAGCGTAAAATGACGGCATGGCAACAACAACACTACAACAACTCTTCCTCTTCTCTAAAGCAGCCCAACATGGCCTCACCCCGTTTGTTGTGTGTTCTCGGGGGCAGGGTTTATGTAAATTTTAGAGTTAATGATGTCACTAACCCGGGAAGAAGCTAGTTGTAGTCCCTACCAGCTGTATGTTGTAGTCTCAGTGAATTCTTTAAAAGAAAATATCTCCCTTTGCATTTAACTTTGAGCATTGAAACTTTGCAGATGTTGTTTATGCTCTAACAGCAACATGACACACTAACTAAAGTTTGTGAAACCAGGTGTAGAAGTTGTACGGAGCACATCTGTGGTGTTTTTTTTGTCCTTTTTTAACCTAAAATCTTGATGTTCATTTGAAGTCCATGTCAACAACCCATATCACTTCCATGTCTACAAACTTGCATTTTTTAGTGTTCACATGTGATCAGAAAGTCTCCTCCTCACCTTCTTGATGGCACTAATGGTGTCACTGCATGCTACGGGAAAGTTGAGGTAGATCCCCGTGGGGAGGAGGAACTCCATGTTGACCTGTTGCCGACCCTCCCTCTCCCACACATCCTGCATGCCGTAGACCCCCGGCGGCATGGTGCAGGAAACTCATCTACAGCTGACCCCACTGCTGAACACAGATAGGCACTTTAGCACAGATCAAGTCAGAAAAAAACTGAACATGCATGAAATGTTTACTAGCTGTTACAACCCACTGAACCAGTTGCACAGAGGCAGGGAGTGACCTAAAGACGCTCAATTAATATTCAGTGAGAAGAGAGAGAAAGCGTGTAACATATGCTGCATAATAAATAATTATTAAGACACTTTGCTTGTAAATGTGTAGCACATGCTCACTAAAAATATATTATATAATACATATAATGTTTAATATCACTTGATCATGGTTAGTAGTAGCAAACCAAAGCGTAGGTAAAAAAAGTAAATAACAGAATATTTGTAAATAAATAAAATCTAATGGCACAGAATTATTTCTATGATCACTACAACTTCAATTATCAAATTATTGTGACACTATACTGTGTCGAATATACTGTGAATAGAGAAGTATAAATATACTGCATTACAAAATGTTTACATATGCAGCATATGAGAATATATTATTTTTGAGGCTCATGTTCTAAAAATTTAAAGTTTATAATGTCTTAATTTGCAGTATATTTATACTTTTACTCTTCTCACAAATATATATTAGATTTTTACACAATATTTATATGCTAAATACCATTGAACCCAATAACCTGCTTAAGGAAAAGAAAGCAATGCATACTAGAGTATATACTAAATACAGTCAAAATAAACAATATTAATCTTCTGCAAATACAAACAGCTCATTTATTTGCATAAATCTGTTTATATGCGCACAACAGTGATACTTTACATTACCCATGACAAAATAAAAATAAATTTAAAGCAGATCTCAGATGCATGAAATCATAAACAGAAGTATAATGTTCCTCACATGAGATTTTATATTATATCATATTAATCAATATCTAATATCAATATATGCTGTGCATGTGTCTGAAGCACACACTGCAGCTCTGTGATGAATTGTCGGACTGTCTAGGGTTACAAAGCCGGCCGGAGGGCCAATATCCGAGAAACGTGGCGCACATCATCTCACATCTACATAGCAATTTCACAAATTTGACACTCTTTTTTTTGCACTATGAGTCTGTCGATAATATATGTCGTATATAAAGTCGTAGCGACAAAAAAAATCACATTATTTATGATGCATTTTAAAATGGCAGGTGTCAACACATTTTGCGTAAGCCACCACGAATAAGCCTCAGTTCATACTCTCGTGATGGGAAACATGACACAAAATATGACAGCGTGAACTTACCTTTAAGCTTCACCGGTGGTTCATTTCTCCATCTTCAGAATCAGCGATGCTCCTTTACTTTGACATTGAAAATTGATATCTTCCTAGGGCGTGAATTTCGGTCACCGATCAAGACACCGATCCGGTATTTGAACGTTCTGAAATGACAGCAGAAGTGTTGGTAATTCTTTAGTGATTGGAGGCGGTAGAGTGGCCGTCTGCACTGCGCGTTGAGCACCGCGTTCCTAACTCGTAGGGATCATCGACATAGTTGTGTAGTGTCTCTTCCTCTTTCTCGCGCTCTCTAGCTTGCTTGCTTGCTTCCTCTCTCTCTCTCTCTCTCTCTCTCTCTACATTGTTGTCATGCACGGCATAATACTGATAATAAATAATGTCTGCGTGTCATACAAATCCTTCATTCAGAGAGAAATGGGGCAAATGTGTTGGGAGAAAGCAGTATACCATAACATCGAAAATATTTTGATTATTTACGACCTAAAATAACATTTTCTCCATTACACACACACACAAAAAAAAAAAAAAAAAAAAAATATGATTTTGAAACAACTTTCATGCATATATAATAAATGTTTACACTTTTCACAAGAGACTGAAACATTAGTAACGGTCCCTAACTGTAGAACATCACCGTCTGGCTTCCTCATCTTCTGAGGTCTGTTTCCACGCTGCATTCGTTTGAAAACCGTCTCTGTGATCACTTAATTCTGCTTAATTACCTTTATACATTATGAAATATTATTCAGATACTCAATACTGAAACCTAATGCAAAATTGTAGAATCATGTGCAGTCCAATTGAATCTTTTGAATTTGTTCCCCCAAAAGATTCATTCACTGATTCGTTTAGTAAGCCTTTCTGCAATATGCCATTTACGCCAGTAGGTGGGGACAACTGTTATGAGTGAATCGCTGAATCATTCACTCAACCGACTCACCAAAACACCGAGTCGTTCACGTTTTAGTTCATTCGCGTATGGTTCAAGTCTTGTTTATGCTGCCTCCACGTGCTGTCGGAAATTTGATAATTCCCACTTCTGAAGTTAGTGATTATGAGCTCAAGTTTCAAGTTTTTACCTAGGAAACTCGTATTTATGATCATTCCGAGAGCACGTGAAGCGGGCGTAATCAAATTTTGAAGCAGCGACTCGAAAAATATGACGGAATCTTTATTTAATAATGATTGGAAAAATATGTCCCTCAATAAAAATATGTAGCTGTAAAAAAGTCCCGCCTATATTATTTGTTTAAAAACACTGCGAAACTGTGTAGTGCAAAGCATGTTTTACTAGTGTTATCCGACACCAGTTATCACGTGACATGAGATGTGTAAATGCTGTACATCACGCGCTGAATAATTAAATCTTTTATTTCCTCATTTTTAAATAAAAACCGGTCAGACGTGTCTTCCTGTGAGAGAGTAAGGAAGCTCTAATTTTGGATGCTACTGACAGCGAATTACGATAATGGGTCCATGGGGAAGTCACTTAAAAGCACCAGTCATTCAGTCAGAAATAAGGATGTCTGCTTTCACCAAGGAGATGTCTAGTAAAAGGCTATTATTTCATTGCTGAGAAAACAAATACTTGCATCAAATGAAGATTAAAGGTGGTGCCCTAACAAAACCTCCACAAGTGTTTTGCAATACATTTATGTGAAAAATATATCTTATCCAAATAGAGTACAAACCCTAGACGATTATCCAAACACTATTGAATCTAGGACGTGGAGCTGCATGTAATTAGCCACATGCTGTAATCATCTGCACAGACATTTATAGGTCTTCATTTCAGCCTCCTAAAAGCAGACTGTGGTGGTGCTGTGATGATAACAAGCTTCTGAAATGCACGGCACAATTGAGAGCTCGCAGCTTGTGAAAACAGGAAGTGTGTGCAGAACAGAAACTCTGAGTGAAATAAAGCCAAAGACCCCTGTGCCCACATCCTCCCACCTTCACCCCCTGCCCACCAGTCATTGCAGGCCAAAGTGCACCTCTCTGCTGCCAGACAACCGATCACCGCAGGGAAGTTACTGGAGGTGATGGGGGAAACCAAACACATGCAATGTCATTACAGCCTCCGAACTAATCAAATATAGCTGTAGAAAGAGGCCTCAGATGCCTTTAAGGGAAATTATGGATGGACATGCAACCTGCATCTCAGACCATGGTCCAGTAGTGCTTTTGCACTTACAATGCATCAAACTCTTCTTTAAAATTGAGATGTTAAAGTAACAGTTTTTCCTCACCATGGCAACAGATTCAGAGCCTTGTCTATCCTTGGGATTCTGACAACGCCGTCTTTCACTACAAATGATCTCCTTTGTTCAACCAGCAGCTTTTATTTCAGTCTGCTGTTTTTATGTCAAGATAAAAGGATGACATTATATTTATCTGTTCAAAAGCAGTGTGAGTAACTGGTTTAAGTAGTTAGTGTCTTGCACACCACATGACTAACAAAAATTGGGGTCAGTGGAGTAATATCAGCATAATAATATAGAATGGACACATAAGTAAAAGTTATTTCATGTCAACTACAATATCTCATGCCTTTTCCTGCACGTAAACCCAATAAATGAATTCATTAAAACATGTCAAGAGGCTGTATCAATTATATATATATATATATATATATATATATATATATATATATATATATATATATAGATTTAATCCATATGCAGTGGTCAACCAACAAAAACGGAATGAACTGAACTGTTGTGGAAAATTAAACAACATAACATCAATTAATGTGTCAAAGGCCAGAAGGGGGCGCCATTTAGCTACAGAGTGTTATGGAATTTAAAGAAGTACATATAAGCGTGATCTTGCTCCATTATCTTAGATTAATTATTTAGCATATTTTCATTATGATGAATTATTTGCACTGTGTACATACAGCATTTACACAGATATTATATATTAGATATTGAGTGATTTTCAATTGCATCTGCGCTATTTTCGAATAAAACAATTCGTATATCGTGCTACAAATAGATGTTTATTGTTTAAACGCTTTAAATTGTATTAAAATATTTTAATTTCTTTACTTAAGTTTGACTAAATGTAATTAGTAAAATAAAATAAACGAGACTTGTACGACCAGTTATCGGAATTTTATCAGTGAAAAATTCGAACAGGTTATGAACATTTACATATAAAAATATTTCCAAACTCCAGGAATATAAGACTAAACATGTCTATTCAATATACAAAACATCTTTAAAGAAAATACAGCTTTGCATGTGTAAAGAACTCTTGTAAAAAAGAAACTTGTGCAAAGAGTTTCCACCAAAAGCAACAACATTTTTAAACAGTTATGCAAAACTGTACATCCATCTTAGGATCTTGAATCCAAAGTACATCTCAATATATGATAAAAAATAAATATGCTTAAGTACCTTGATGCTTTCTTTACACATTTGCTGAAATTTATGGAAACTAATAACTTGCCTATAACCAAGAGCATTTGAACAGCTCATCGTCTTTGAAGTTAACAATAATTAATCAATGTTTTATTTATGAAAAGCCACAAAAGACATCTGTAAACACATTACTGTATTCTACAGTAATCAAACTAATGCAGCCGGTCCTGTAAAAAAAAAACAAATTTGAACGAACGAATGCAGCATGAACTTAATTTCAATCAGTTTCACTTGAAACATTTCCAAGGGTTATCGTAACAAAAATAAATCTAAATCCAAATTAAACTGTTAGCCTACTTATATTCCGTTCTCACATGTCTGTCCATCAGTCAAATGGATGATGCAGCAGTTCAGGGTGGCTGTTCTGCGGCGGGTAGCTGCAGGTGGAGATGGAGCTTCCGCCCGGGCTCACCGGCGGAGTCATGCCGCTCAGAGGCACCAGAGCGTTCGGATGCCGGTGGTACGGTCTGTAGGACGGGTGAAAATGATGGTGATGACCCTGGTAATAACTCACGGGAGAATTGGCGTAATCGTTTGGAGACAGAGGGCGCGCGTTACCGAGCATGGGCTGCAGGTAGCCGGAGATGTGCGTCGGGGAGCTGGACTGCTGACTCCAGGAACTGGTGCTGACGAACGGGCTTTGCCAGTAAACAGGCTCCTGTTGCAGGCAGTACGAGTCGGTGAAGTTAAATCCAGAAGGTAAGGGTGGTGTTCGGTAGGGTCTCTTGACGCGCCTCCTGCGCCTGTAATTGCCTTTTTCAAACATGTCGTTGAAAGCCGGATCCAGCGTCCAGAAGTTCCCCTTTTTCTCCCCGCCGTTCTCCCGGGGAATCTTCACGAAACACTCGTTGAGGCTCAGATTGTGCCTGATGCTGTTCTGCCATCCCTTTTTGTTCTTTTCGTAGTATGGAAACTTGGATATAATGAAGCTGTAGATGTCATTCAGGGTCAGCTTCTTATCCTCGCTTTCTCTGATGGCCATTGCAATGAGAGCCACGTACGAGTAAGGAGGCTTTTCGGGTGCTGGAGCGGCTCCTCCACCCCCTGCGGTTACCGGGCCGTCCTCTAGTGTATCACGGGACTGCAGGTCCCCAGACCCCGCGCAGCGATCCATGAGATGGCCGGATGAATGAAGCGCTGAGAACGTTTGTAGCGCACTGCACAGCACAGGTGTAAAGTTAAAAGTGTCCAGGTGTGCTTCAGGTTTGCTTTAGTCTCCACCTACCTGCCCTGCCTCCAGTCGGTATCCTGAAATACAGGTCAAAAGTTCGCAAATTCAACATGAAAGAGGGGCGCGAGGGTCGCAGACGTATTTTGACTGCTCGGTAAATCAGTACAGTAAACATCTGTTTGATGCATTAGACAACTAGCTAAGTTACTAACAGCGTAAGGACCAACATCAATAGAATAAAATAAAGTTATCTTTTAATCCTTATTATTAATATTGTGAAGTATTCTGCAACTTAATTTAAAATATTAGGTTAAATATAAAAACCAGGCTATAGTTTGCAGTGTCAAACTGCAGTTACCTCTTCATTTGTACATTATTTGTAAAAGATTTATGTATATCATATTTTTTTAATCAGTATAATTGAAAAAAAAAATCAGGATAAATAATTGTTATTAACAAATCATATAACATTTAAACACGTTTAAGTATATCACTAATGATTCGGTCTGCGCATGCCTCAAGAACAAAGAGCATCAGGTTTGTAAACTCAGGTTTGCACAACTGTTTTCCCACCACTGGCCCGTCCAATCAAAAGATAGCAGGACCCCATCAAAGACACCGCCTTGTTAAGACCTCATTTGATGAGGCGCTAATATGATATATACGTCTAGCTGTGTAAAACATGTATTCTATAACTTAATATCTGTCGATGAGAATTCAGAAATCTTTTTGAATACAGCTAAATGTGTCTAAAAGTAAAGTAAAACTGGCATTGCGATGTTTTTTTTCCTGATAGTGACTATGGACTGGAATGTGAATTATGTGAGATTGTACAGTGTAGCAGTATTTATACCCCTAGCTCACAGTACTGTGAATTCAGATTTAAGAGTGACTTGCATGCATAGTAAGCTTAAATTGAGCCAGAATTAAACAATGTGTGATATGTTCTGCATATTGTCATTGGATGAATCCTGAGCTCAGAAAAGCTTGTTTTCCAAAAAATATTCATTTATCAGAACATATTTGAACATTCATATCAACAGGTTTGATCTACTAAATGTAAAACGTGTGACTTGTGAAATGAATTCTGCTCACTTATACATTAGTGCAGGATATTCATTTTTCCTGAGAATGTCCTTAGCAAATTCACCATATCAATGATGTACAGTATATTTAATTGACCATAGATTAATATGCCATCAATCTGATTGTGTCTGAAGATAACATAAAACATTCTTACAGCAAGATGCATGTATTAACTTGCCCCCATTTTTTTTCTTTTTCGGAATTTCCCACTCAGCTAGTTTCATCCTTATGTGCATCGACAAATACATTGCCAGCTACAGTGCCTCAGATCTTCAATTACCTCCATTAAAGTTGACACATTCACTACACTAATAGTAAATATATCAGTGGAATCCATTTTCTGCACTTCTGAATAAACCTCCATTATAAAAAGAGTGCAAAACACATTAACGCATTGTAATTAAAATGATTTTGCATTATGGAAATAAAAGGGACACTGACAACCTAGTCATCTCTCAAATAACCACCCACTCTGAGCTGTAAAACATCCTATACTGAGAGAATCGAGATTGTTATCATTCTCTCGGGAGACAGACTGTCTCTGCTCAACCAGTGATGGAGAAAGATAAACTCTGTTACTCTGGAGTACTTTTCATAATATACTTTCAGTTCCCATTGTATATTTTTTCCTTACATTGTTAAAAAATTTAACTTACATTGTGCTCTAATAACACATTAATTAAAAAAGACAACATGCAAGAACAGGCAAATGTGTCAAGTATCATGATATGGATAAGTTTTATCTTATCAAGGAGATCAAGGAAAACCCTGTTCACTGTTGACTTAGCAACAAACTTTACAAATACATGTTCAGATTTTCTGAATGCTGAAAGTGAAAGTTTAGGGAAAGGGTTTACTCAAGCAGTGTTTACTTGAGAGAGAGAAAAATGCTAGTATTTAAATGTTTCATTGAAAAAGTAGATGTCATTAAAAGAAAACACACTAATATGTAACAATTACAAGGGAGATTTATTTCAATCTGGAAATTGACACCTTTATCTTATGTACAAAATATCCATGTTATGTTTCCCTTGACATTATGATTCAATCATAAAACAGGCTGAGGGTCAATGGACAGTAACAAATGTTTGCTAAACCCATTATTTCAGTGTCACATTGCTGACATAAGTAGATCAACACAAACATATTGCACCTTATAAGATCACATCATTACGATAATGATATGACACGGCATTATCCTCTGAGGAAGTGGGATAAACAGAAACAGTTAATGTACAGCAATATGGCAAAGAAGCCAAATGAATTTTTAATAAAGATGTCGCACGCCCAACAGACATCATTCTGTTAAACGAAACGGCACAATCATTCATTCTGATACACATCCAGTGTTTAAAAACACAAACAAATGATTGAACATGCCCAAAACATGTTTTACAAAGCTCAATATCATACTTTGTGACATAATGTAGAATCTCAGCTGTTGTGTATTTAACAGAGAAGTTCAGAGAATACAGTCTTCTCATTTATGTGAGCCAGGAAACAATCCTAGCTCATTTCCACAAACGTTGAGCAGCAAGTATAAAGTTGTAGCTGTCACCCAAGAGAAACGTTATCCACGTGTTTCCTGTAAAGAACCCAGATTTACCGAGCATACAGGTGACAAAGACCAGTGTACATCTCAGTTTGACCCTGAACTCCAGAGGTCTGGCCTATAGTCTCATCTCCAATTGTAATAGAGATAGATGCTTATGAAGGTTAGGTTAACGGTCAGGCTTGCAAACAGTAGACCAGGCCAAAGCGTCATGCCCAAAAAACCTGTGGAAAAACACAAAAAATAATAAACAACTATGCAGAAAAGCGTAACCAAATTAGTTTAAATGCTCCTATTGATGAAATTCCCATTCTTACCCTTCCATCCAGGCTTGCTCTCCGTTTCATTTCCTGTGGTCGTGTCTACATGGCAGTTTGAAGATGAAGAGGAGCTGTCCATTGGCTTTTCCACATGCTCGAACACACTGCCCTCATCGATCAGTGAACCTGAATTCCCAATAAAATCATATCTATATTAATACTAAAAGTTTAAGAATTTTGAGAACAATATATAAACAAAGGTTTGCACACAAAGCCAACAGATTTGAATTATATGAGGTTTTAAAATAATTACTTCATTTGTGTTTAGTACAATTAATATAATTTTAAAGTAATACTTTGACTGAAGAATGTTCCTTAAAAATAGTAATAGCATGTTTCACATACAGTGGCCCCAAAAAAAACATTCGGACATTTAAAAAAAAAAAAAAAGTGTACAAAACAAATTAATTCACAATTTTCAAAAACAAAAATTTAAATATTTTAAAGTCTGCATAAAAAAGAAGTTACGATAGACTTTTCTTCCCTATTGTGACTTGTATCTGAGTGAAACGGCATCTCGAACAGGAAAAAATGTAGGGCAGGACTTGATTTTGTTGATTGGATGGTTGTGGTTTGCCATTTCTGTGATGTCATGTGAGTGACAGGTTGTCCTGCCCATCAGAGAAGAGATGTTGTTGCAAGAGGGAGGGGAAGTTATTTTGATTAAAAATTATAATGCCATGTGAACTAAAAAAAAAAAAAGAAAAAAAGATGTTCACGGATAAATCATTTATAATATTGCAGTATTCTATGAAAAAAATAAGAATTGTCATTTTATGGTGACTTTAAGGGCCACTCTATAGTATCAATCTGCTCAAATGGTCAATAGAAACACACTGAAAGCTCTCTTTCTACATTAAGGACATTTTATTCTAGATTTAAAAATACACCCTGATGTGTCCTTTACCATGATTCTGTGAATGGAAGTGAGGAACATCAGGCAAGAATCCTCTGCTGTGCATATGGCTTTGCTCCGAAAGAAAGGGAGGTGGTGAGGCCAAACTGAAAGGCTCCAGAGGGGCGGAAAAGAGCTGCAGCTTTTGCCCACTGATGTTGAGTCTGGCCGGGCTGATGAGCGGCCGACGCTGCCTGGCGGAGCTGGAGGTGGAAGTGACGGAACCTGCCACGGAGGGGGTTGGAGATGGTCCAGGAGAGGCGGGTCGGCTTCCAGATTTTAGGGAGTAATAGTCTATTGAAAAGATTAAATTATCAATTAATTTATCTTATATGATATATCTGATTTCAAGTCAGAAAGATTTATACAACCAATGCTTCACTTCTTTTGAGTTACCTGAAGGTGGCGAGTCTTTACATTGTAAAGATGGTCTACTCCCACTGAACAGGAAACCCGAATCTACAAGTAAAATCAGCAAAATAAGATTTTACATACATATAAAATGTGCAGATTTGTTATATACAATTCTGTCCTATATCGATAAGTCATTAAATAATTTTTTGTTAATTATCATGAGTGTTGAAAACAGTTGTGCTGCTTAATTTTTTTTTTGGAAACTGATACTTTTTTCAGAATTCTTTGTGAATAGAAAGTTCAAAAGAAATTGAATTCATTACAAATGTCTTTAAGTTTGATCAATTTAATTCATTCTTGCTAAATGAAAGTATTTTAAATATATAGCTGCGAGCCGCAATTATCAGGGTTCAAGCGCTTTAAGGCCTTTATACACATGCGTAAAAAGGTATTATGTTTTAATTAGCGAGTCTATAACCATCTTGATCATAGATGGAAAAGACCATTTACAGCAAATGCAGGCAATTTACCATAGAAATAACAGTTAGAGGTTAAGCCAAAAACCTAGGACTAGTTCAGCAAAGTTGGTTTTTGAAATAATCTCCAATATTTAACGAACGATTCGGTGGACAGCAGTGGTTCTAGAGGCAAAGTTGTTCAGAATGAGGAGTTCTACTATGTGGTATGAATGTCGTGGACATGCACAAAAAATCGTGCGATACACGAACCTTTATGCACATGAAAAATGCGAAGGTGCCCCCCGGTGGCCGATTTATTTGGAATTTCTCACAGGCCTCTAGGGCTGTAAGTCAAACAGGCCCAGCGAGTTTTGTTCCGATCGGCCTCCGTTAACCTTGTCTAATAGCTGCTCAGATTTCATTGGCCGATGGCTGACATGTTTTTCAAGATACGTCAGTGTCCTCATAGACAGTCATGGCATGTCAGACGAAAACACTGCATTCCAATTCTCAATTTGATCGGACTAACGGTGAATTATAGCCATTTTCATCTTTTTTTCCTGTTATAGCACCGCCAAGTGGCCAGTCGCATTTCGTACATTTGACCGCTGTAGCACAGCGTCAGGCCGATCGGGGCGAGCCTCGGTGACGCTGTAGACGGTGAGAATACTGCCAGCCCTCAAAATTTCTATGACTCTATGACTTGCGGTTTGTTCTGCCTGATCACTTTTAGGGGATAATGCATATCCTTGGAAATTTTAACAATTACAATAGGGTTTCAGCGCATAGCAACCTTTTGAACAGTAGTACAAGTGCAGTTTCTTCTACCATTCTTTCCATGGCTACTTTCTCTAAATGTCAAAGAAAGGTAGCCATCCCAACAAAAAGGCTGACAGAAATTCCTAGCAATTTTTCATGATACAACACAAGCATCCAACAGTAAAGTAGGGTCATTTAACGCTCTCCTACTGTCATTCCAGGAATGTCTCCATATGTGGAGCCAACACAGCTGCAGCCATAGAGAGAAGCTGCACCAGCACTGAACATTACAGAGCAGATGGGTGAAGCTACATGATGGAGCAGGTAAAGGCCCTGCTCACACAAGAGCCTTTTCAAGAACTCCTGTAGAAGTGTGACAAGGAGATGAGTGATATGCTAATGATTCTGTTAAAACGAGTTGTGTGAGATCTCAATAGACTCACTGGAGTTTTGAAGAACTAAACTAAAACTTTTGTTAGCTGTTGATGATAAAATAACAGATTAAATTTTAATGCCCACCTCTATATGATGCAATGAGATTTCTCAGACAAGTGTGTGTGATTAAATCACGAGCATAAAGATCAAGCTCCTGCCCTTTTTTAATCGCACCTGCCAAGCCGCTGCATATGATTACAGGAGGCTGACGTTTGCCATCTCATCTGGTCTCGTCTGAAGATCCATACATGAAACAAACCATGATTCTTCTACTGTCTCACAACAGTCATTTAAACACCACTCCCGACATCATCCTGATCCTGGGCTTTAAAAGCCTGCATGTATTACTGATAGGTCAAAGTTAAAAGCTATGGTAAACCAAGCTGTTGTCTCTGCAATCCCTTTTGATATACAGTATCTCACAGGAGTGAGTACACCCCTCACATTTTTGTAAATATTTTATTATGTCTTTTCATGTGACAACACTGAAGAAATGACACTTTGCTACAATGTAAAGTAGTGAGTGTACAGCTTGTATAACAGTGTAAATTTGCTGTCCCCTCAAAATAACTCAACACACAGCCATTAATGTCTAAACCGCTGGCAACAAAAGTGTGTACACCCCTAAGTGAAAATGTCCAAATTGGGCACAAAGTGTCAATATTTTGTGTGGCCACCATTATTTTCCAGCACTGCCTTAACCCTCTTGGGCATGGAGTTCACCAGAGCTTCACCGGTTGCCACTCGAGTCCTCTTCTACTCATCACAGAGCTGGCGGATGTTAGAGACCTTGCGCTCCTCCACCTTCCGTTTGAGGATGCCCCACAGATGCTCAATAGGGTTTATGTACCCTTGCTTCTTTAGCAAGGCAGTGGTCGTCTTGGATGTGTGTTTGGGGTCGTTATCATGTTGGAATACTGCCCTGCGGCCCAGTCTCTGAAGGGAGGGGATCATGCTCTGCTCATTCATGGTCCCCTCAATGAACTGTAGCTCCCCAGTGCCGGCAGCACTCATGCAGCCCCAGACCATGACACTCCCACCACCATGCTTGACTGTAGGCAAGACACACTTGTCTTTGTACTCCTCACCTGGTCAAGTAATCCATGTCCTTAGTCTGCTTGTCTTCAGCAAACTGTTTGCAGGCTTTCTTGTGCATCATCTTTAGAAGAGTCTTTCTTCTGGAACGACAGCCATGCAGAACAATTTGATGCAGTGTGCGGCATATGGTCTGAACAGGCTGACCCCCCCACCCCTTCAACCTCAACAGCAATGCTGGCAGCACTCATACGTCTATTTCCCAAACACAACCTCTGGATATGACGCTGAGCATGTGCACTCAACTTCTTTGGTCGACCATGGCGAGGCCTGTTCTGAGTGGAACCTGTCCTGTTAAAGCGCTGTATGGTTTTGCAGCTCAGTTTCAGGGTCTTGGCAATCTTCTTATACCCTACGCCATCTTTATGTAGAGCAACAATTCTTTTTTCAGATCCTCAGAGAGTTCTTTGCCATGAGGTGCCATGTTGAACTTCCAGTGACCAGTGAGAGTGATAACACCAAATTTAACACACCTGCTCCCCATTCACACCTGAGACCTTGTAACACTAACGAGTCACATGACAGGAATCAAAAAGAAGAACAAAAAATTCTTGTTAAAGGAATTGTTCATTTAAACATTTCTGTTATTATTTACTCATTTTACTCCAAACCGGCGGTTTTATTTTCATAAATTGTGAATTTTTAAAGATGTTTTTCCATACAATATTAGTTCATATTGCTCTGCATCATATTTGCTCCAAGAGCTGAAGCATTATCAGTGAATAAAGTTCCTCAAACAACACCTTTTTGAAGCTTAAAGGGTTAGTTCACCCAAAAATGAAATTTCTGTCATTAAGTACTCAGCCTCATGTTGTTCCACAAGACCTTCGTTCATCTTCCGAACACAAATTAAGATATTTTTGATGAAATCTGAGAGTTTTTTTTTATCCTCAATAGAAAGCAATGAAATTACCACATTCAAGGTCCAGAAAAGTAGTACAAACATTGTTAAAATAGTCCACGTGACTACAGTGGTTCAACCTCAATGTTATGAAGCAACGAGAATACTTTTTGGGTGCAAAAACAAAACAAAAATAACGACTTTATTCAACAAATTTGTCTCTCCCCTGTCGTTCTCCTACACTATTTATGTCCAGTGCTTCTGTGTTCAATGTCAGAACGGCGACTCAGTATTGGCAGACGCTGGGGCCGGCCACTACGTTTACTGAGACAACTGTGTACGAGACTGACAGAGGAAAGACAAATTTGTTGAATGAAGTCGTTATTTTTGTTTTGCTCTTGTGCGCAAAAAGTATTCTTGTTGCTTCATAACATTAAGGTTGAACCACTGTACTCTGGTCAATATATGAACTGTCATTGCATAGAGAAAAGTGTTCCACTGAAAAAATAGCATATGGTTTTACAACCGCATGATGGTTAGTAAATGATGACATTTCATTTATAGGTTCACTATTCTTTTAAATTTAATTTAAATTAATAATTTAAATGGCATAACACAACAAGATTAAACAGACCAGCTGTTAATAAAACAATGTAAAGAAGTCGCTTCCTGTAACCCGAAACCCTTATGTGGTGGGAAAATCCCAGTAACATGCAGGTAGCTGGAGACACCGTACAGACTTATTTCTCAATCGCACTTCACAGTTTTCTTTGGCAGTTGGCAAAATTCCCCTGCTAGGTGCGGCACCGTCTGGGGTGAAGAGTGAGCAGAGTTCCTTGTACCAAGCATTTAGTCAGTCAGTGACCCACATCTTTCCCATCATGCACCTCTGCACTAGTTCCACAAAACAGCACCTGAGGCCTCTCACTATCAGCACAACTCTTATCTTCACAAACAAAATGTTTCTACATTACGTGGAAAGAACACCCATTTTCATAGTATATACAGAAAAGTTAATTTGTCCTTATTTAATCTTTATTGCAATTTTTATTTAATTTTTTTATTTATATCAGCAAAAGTTAAGAAAAAATAAATGTTACATATACACATATATATATATATATATATATATATATATATATATATACACACACACACACACATACATATATTAATATTGTATTATATATATTGTTAAATTATTATAACGCATTTTGGATTTTTAATTAATGACGTGTTAACATGTTAACGTTGACAGCCCTATTTAATAAAAAGAGATGCATTGACATTAACAGAATTGTTATGTTCTAATGGGTAAAAAAAGGGACAATTAACATTTATATTATGTTTTACCTAAACATGCACTCACCTGCTCGTGCGAGGGAGGGGATAGTTCCTAGGGAGAGGGCCCTGTTCAGTCGCCCAGGCAGCGAGGAGGGCGAGGCTTTGCGCGTTCTGTGGCTTTGTTGGCGGATGAGCAGCTGTGACAGGTTGGGGGGAGGCGTTGGGATGAAGGTAGAGGATCCAGACACAGGTGCAGACAGCAGGGGACAGTGATTACCGTAGTACGGCCCAGGAGAACTACCAGACAGATACCTGCAACAGACAAAGCAGAATTGGTCCACCACTAAGCTTTATGGAGAAAATAAGTCTTTGGTTACTATTACAGTAGAAGACTTTATTCTTACAGAAGATACAGAAAATATATAAATGTATGCAGATGCTGTGTAAATGGTAGATGTGGCTCCAAATTTGAATCAACTACAGACAATGTAGATTTCAGTGAAGTAATGATTTCAATGAAGATAATAAAAGTAAAATTAAACAAAACATGCAATCTGAGCTAGCATTTCTGTAAACATATGAAATCATACATCAGTTATGTCTTCACTTGCTCAGTTCAGACATGTGACGCTATGTCACAGAGTTTTTTGGGTTATGATTCACTAATTTATAAAAGCACAACAGCTTCCATCTCAAACAATCTTCCAATTTATCTAAATCTAAATAGTTTTAAAAGAAATGTCAAACACACAGTTCGCATTTTATCAGTGTTTTATTTCACTTCGTAATAGGGTTAAATAATACAAGTATAAAAAATGCAATACAACTCAATTATATTACAGCAATTCCTCAAACATGCTGCTTTACTCAAAGCACAACACTCCAAAACATTATTACAACAAATCTGAGCTTAAGTGTCTGGACGGAAACGGTTTCACACTATTCAACAATGCAGTTGATAATTTCACATTATATCTTTAGGGTCATTCCAGGTCAAAATCACAAGAAACCACTGATCAGGGGTTGATGATATACCAGAAACAGCACAGCAATGCCAAAAATGGAGGCTTCTCAAAATCGGACAACTATTTAGAGCCTGCGAGCAATGAAGAATCAAAAAGCTCCAAACACAAGACATCAGATTCAGTTTAGATTTGTAGTGGTCAGAGGCCACAACAGATTCAGGTCCATTTGAGATTTGGTTAACTTGGTAAGAAACTGGATTTGACAGGATACCAGAATAAAAATTGGCCTTATTCCTTAAACCAATTTACTTTCCTTCCAATCAATCTCTGACATCACCATGCATCTTCTGATACAACATGCACAGATCTGTGATTTCACCTTGACAGGTCCTACCACAATAAATCCTCAGTGTTAAATTCAACTTATTTACTCACATTTGAAATCACATTCAATTTTGGAGAGACACGTCATACTACCGAACAATCTAAACTGTCTGGTAATAAAATAGGTACTAGTCAATGAAGGATCGAGTATATTCTCAAAAATACAATGTGCTGTGCTAAATAAATGTTATACATGGTTTTGAGATACTTGTATCAATGTCAAGTCTAAATACACATTATTATTATTAGTATTTACCAATTATCAGCCTTTGGCAAGTAAAACTATGATAATGAGGAGACGGCAAACTAAATATTCAAAAATACAGATGTCTAGAGTCAAATACTCAAAGGGATAGTTCACCCAAAAATGAAAATTCTGTCATCAAATTGTTCCAAATAGATATTTTGAAGAATGTCAGTAGCCAAAGAGTTGATTCTTCAAAATATCTTCTTCTGTGTTCAGCAGAAGGAAGAACTTCATACAGGTTTGGAACAATTTGAGGGTGAGTAAATGATGAGAGAATTTTCATTTTTGGGTGAACTATCCCTTTAATGCAGCTTTACATAGGCACATGACATGTCACCTTTTGGTAATACAAAATCATAAATATTAAAGCTTGCCTTACAAGCATGTTGAGATAGTTACAGTATGTTAGAGGTGAACAAGTACCACAAGATCTGTATGAGCTGATACACATCTAATAGAAATGAGCTCAAGGTACACTTGAAAACAGACTTGATTTAAATAACAGATAAGTTGCGGACAGTACATGTCTAAGTCACATTAGTAAGTACTTCGATCACAGCGAAAACAAACTTCACAGCATATGCCACATGCATACAGTTACTTGGGAAATACAGTGATGCAAATCTACAAAATATACAATCTATAGTCGTAGGGTCACATGATGTCACACGTTTCTAGAATACAGTAAAAATACAATACTTAATAGAAAATTACAAGAAAGTACAATCCCTATAAAGCTTTGTTTGTAAAAGTTTTGAAAATGTGTCTGTTTTTGTAAGAGACACTCGATAGAGATGGCTACATATTACAGAGGTTTAGTGTGGTTAGTAGTATATTCAAACTAAATGGCATGTAATACAATGTAGTGCATTCATTACATTTTACAGTATAGTAAACATATTGATCATAATATAATAAGCATAGTGCTATGCAAAGTACTTGTTTAGCCAATTTTCTCTGTCTTTAAACATAAAGTACTCCATAAATTTTGTATTGGCGTAACGATTACAAACTGGATACATACTTTATGACTTGAAATTCAGGTTAATTTAGAATCTATGCAAAGGCTCAAGGCACAAATATTTGACATAGACTCTCTCAAATGCATTCTGCTATAGCCTAACGTCAAAACTGAAAGCACTTGAGCTAAAGTATAACAGAAGAATAACATTTGTATGTTAGCAACTTAATACTGCTAATATCACATTAGTTGTGAGATTGCAAATATGAGATTTGAGCAGTATTGGCATAATACAGTATTTTTGTATAGTTTGATATAGTGGGTATAGTTGACACAGCAAGGTTTTTTAAGTTGTAGATGATTTGTAAATTTTAAGCGGCAACGGATCAGGGGTTAGTATCCATTATAGATGGGATGGGAAAAAAATTCCCAATTCCACAAGCACCATTTCAATTTCTAGGTAAATAATGCACTAACAGCATTATACACATCAAGATGCATAAAAAAAAACATTCACATTCATAGAACTAGTCTGTAGCTTTACCAGATACCCCAAACCTTAGCTGTTATTTCAAACCAAATGCAAAATGCCTGAAATTGAGATGTTCTGCCTATGTCAAATTAGGGGCAAAATATGCAGTAATACTACAAATAAGGCAAAACTCATTTTCTAATACTTTGAGCAAGGTCATCCACACAGACTAGATATTTTTTAATCTTTTTTATATCTATTAGCACAGTTTTGAAGGCCTAGTTAGCAAGTATTTTAAAGGCCATGAAGGTTTATACATTGCATTAGTTTGTTAGTATAAACTAAAGACAGTTGGAAGGAAAATGTGTCATTCTGAGAAAAATCAAACCCTTGTTTCTACATGTCCCAAAAGTGTCCCATAAAGTATCTTAGCTTAGTGTCACTGCTCAGATTCTGACCTGCGACCTCTGGCTCTTCTTTGACTCGAGGATTTGTGCGTTGCCACAGCGGCAGCGAATCCCACCAGACAACACACAGAAGTGATTCCAAACTTGACAGATTCCAACCAGTCAGGAATGTCCGTCTTGAGGTAACACTCGGCCAGGTAAAAACATATGACGAGGAGCCAAAGCACAGATGCCACAGCGTCAATCCTCCTCAACCTTTAAAAAAATAAATAAATATATATTTAGCTAAGATTTATAGCAAAAATAATAAATAACTAAATATTTAATAAAATGATAAATAATATATTTATATATTATGTATACATTTATTCATGCATTAATAAAGTTAATCTATAAATAAAAATACATTAAAAATAAAACTTTTACTTGTTTATACAAAGCTATATATAGTATGTATGTATATAAAGTATAAAAAAAGTTTTACATATATGTAATTTATTAACAATTCTGTAATGAAAAATCAATTATGTATGTTTTTAATTGGTTCACCTAACAGGTCCTGCCATTAAGACCCCCGTGATGCAAGTTAGGAGACCAACAGAGGCCACGGCCATTTGATGGTCGCTTCCGGACTGCCAGATGAGTCGAGCGTTCTCCACGGCCTCTTCTGGAAGAAGATCCACCAGATCATCCCACATCATTTTGCTCTCATTGAGAGTCTTGCTTTCACTGTCGTTTTGGAGAGCACGTTTAGGCGGGGCGACTCCTCCGCTTAAGGTCTGCGTGACAGAGGGGGCCACATCTCCAGATCCAGACAAAGTCACAGCTACAAGGAAGGCACAGGCCAGAAACGCAAGGACTCTGAGCAAGATCAACCAGGCCGGCGTGCTGAGGGAGTAGGTGTTCTGTACAAAAGAGCGGGGGGAAAAAATTATCACTTGATATGGGAATAGCACTTGATACTTGCATGTCAAGCCTGATTAAAAATGAAATGTGAATCAACAGTAGCAGTAACAAAAAAATAATCAGCACACAAAAGAAGCAAGTGAAAACAGGTCTTTCCTTATCTCTGGCAATCACTTCCACACATTTATCTGCATTTTAAGAAAACACTAGAAACAGACTTGTCATTAATCAATGCTACATGCTACAAATGCAAACCAGGTTTTACAGTTTTATCTGGGCAACATCTAAATTCAGAGCATTTTTCCATGTCAAGCTCCTGGCACCTAATCAAGCTCCTAGTATTCTTGAAGATACACTTCAGAGAGGTATATAAAAGAAATCTTCCTGTTTTTTTCATGTCAAGTCTTGTGGCTTGATTTGAAACCATATAAATATATAGAGATCACCACCTTAATAAAGGCTTTATCAGCATCCCGACTGCGTCTGAGCTGGTGGTTGAAGAGCAGAGCTCGCAGCTGTCGGTTCTGGTGTTTGATGTAGTACTCCACTGCCGTCTGGCACGGCCGGCACAACTTGTAGGTCTGCTCGAGATGGTGCTTATATACTTCGATCTCCTCATCATAGTTTTCCTGCCATTATAGTGAACATATGGCATTACAGTTTACTGGTTGCATGCATGTTACTTGTTTTTGAGCTGATGATTTTCACATTATAAAACAGACTTAACATAATTGCAATTTTTTAAATGCCTATTGAATGTCATATTTAATTATTTTTGCCTGTATAAAAAGCATAAAAAAACTCATTTAATTAGGCAACAAGCTTTAAACCTTGGTCATCTAGAAATTAAGAAATTAAAATCAAAGTCAGTTATTAAACCTACATCATCCCTGGGGATGAACGAGGCCAGCTGCTTAATCTTCAGTGTCTGGTTGTTGTTACACTTCTTGCACAGAAGCATCTGGCAATTGACCCACTGCAGTGTCTTCGGTGACTCAGGGACACCGGCCGAAACGCCATGGTTTAGATGCTCCATGTATTGTGCAGGAATGGGTTTGTTGTAGTCCCCGTTCTAAAGATCAAAAAGAATTGCAAATTCTCACTTGCTTGATAAATGTACATTTATAGACCTTAGTCAGGTTAGACACCATACTGAATTTATGTGGATGAAAACAATGCTGCAAGGGACAGATTTTGACGCATAAGTGTGTGTATTTGACCGTTCAAGCCCAATAAGGCAGCAAAAAGAACTCAGTTCAGTACTCACATGCTGTATGAGCAGTGGCTTTATGTGCGCGTTTCAGGTGTGTTCGCTCAGAAACTGTCTCTCAGACAGTGCACGCATATATTGAAATGAGTTTCGCTACTTATTGTGCTTGAACGGTTTAAAATAGGCCTGCACGATTTATCGCACAATATGAAAAATAACATTGAACTTAAACGCGATTATCGCTCAAACGAGATTCTTAGTGCGATTATTAAATCGCAAAAGCTGCTATTATTTTTTTATGCGCAGCTTGTCAATGAAGTATGGCTCCAAATGCTAATCCATCTGAAAGCACTGCGAGTTTGAGTCGCTTATAATGTACATTTGAAAAAGCAACAAGCGTCAAACAGACATGAGAAGCATTTATTAACATCTTGTCCAACAAAAGACAACATTTAATAACATGTCACTCCAAACTCACTTCATAACGACAGTTGAGCGTCCTTCTGTGAGATAATGTGGCTTCTTACACAGAATAAGGCAGTCGTGTGTTTATTAGTCATGTTTAATTAATCAAAGCATTTCAATCTTCTGTTTATTCAGCTACAGCGATATAACATGTGTTATCTTCTTCTGCTGCAGGGCATATTTAGAGTTTCTGCACAAGAGCGCCCTCTGGTGCGGTTTAATCACAATAAATCATGCAGCCCTAGTTTAAAATTCACATAAAAAGCTTTCTTGATGGCGCAGCACGGCAACGTCACGTGAGCGTAACTGCGATAAAGACGATAGTCCAAAATCTCTACCTGTTGATAAATTTCTCGTGACTACTGGGATATCACCCAACTCTATACTTTTATCTAGCAAGAATGCATTGATTAAATTGTTCAAAAGTGACAGTAAAGACATTTATAATGTGACAAAACTTTCTATTAAGATTTCAAATAAATTTAAATTCATCAAATAATACTGGGAAAAAATTATTAGTTTTCACAAAAATACTCAGCAGCACAACGGTTTTTAACAATGATTAATGTTAATGATAAATGTTTCTTAAGCACCAAATCAGCAGATTTCTGAAGCATCATGTGATGCTGAAAACTAGAGTAACGGCTGCTGACAACACAGCTTTGACACCACAATCATAAGTTACATTTTAAAGTATATTTATATAGAGGATACAAAGTTATTTTAAATCCATTACACAAAATTAATGTTTTTACTATATTTTTAATCAAATAAATGCAGCCTTGCTGAGACTTCATACAAAACATTAAATAATCTTAACTTTTGACAGCAGTGTAAAAATGTATACGTGTAATACATATCTTGTCTTTTCAAAAACATTACCACTACACAGAAAAAAAAAATCTCATAATGCCAATACCTCCTGAAAGCCATTATACTGGTCACAGTATGGACAATCCCAGCAGTTTCTGTTCCCATAGGGGACAATTGTGTCCTGATTGCAGAACCAACAGTTCACTTGGACATGACTTGGTTTCTTCCTGTAAAATAAAAAAGGGTCAGATTTAGAAGAACTGCTGCAAGTTACTATGCCTTAATAACAGAAAAATAAACTGTAATTCCATTAACATGACCTGACAGACCACAACAGTGGTTCTTCCAATACTGTCTGTTCTGCAGAGAGTGGGGGTAAAAACGCTAACTGCAAAGGCAAGTAAATGTATAATCATTAATAGCTTAAAATTACGGAAGAGGATTAGGGCCAAGCAATAATAAAAAAAATAAAACCATCTCGAGATTAAAGTTGTTAAATTTCGAGAAAAAACTTGTTAAATTTCGAGAAAAAAGTCGAAATAAAATGTTGAGAATAAACTTTTTTCTCATAACTTAATGAGTTTATTCTCAACATTTTATCTCAACTTTTTTCTTGAAATTTAACGACATTTTTCTCATAATTTAACGAATTTGTTCTCAACATTTTATCTCGACCTTTTTCTCGAAAATTAACAAGTTTTTTTCTCGTAATTTAATGAGTTTATTCTCAACATTTTATCTCGACCTTTTTCTCAAAATTTAACGACATTTTTCTCATAATTTAACGAATTTGTTCTCATAATCTAACGACATTTTTCTCGTAATTTAATGAGTTTATTCTCAACATTTTATCTCAACCTTTTTCTCGAAATTTAACGACATTTTTCTCATAATTTAACGAATTTGTTCTCATAATCTAACGACATTTTTCTCGTAATTTAATGACTTTATTCTCAACATTTTATCTCGACTTTTTTCTCGAAATTTAACAACATTTTTCTCATAATTTAACGAATTTGTTCTCAACATTTTATCTCGACCTTTTTCTCGAAATTTAACAAGTTTTTTTCTCGTAATTTAATGAGTTTATTCTCAACATTTTATCTCAACCTTTTTCTCGTAATTTAACGAGTTTTTATCGAAATTTAACAACTTTAATCTTGAGATGGTTTTATTTTTTATTATTGCTTGGCCCTAATCCTCTTCTGTATAAAATAAATGAGAAAATGCTTCCATATATTTTTATTTGTCAAAAGCTGTGCATCCAATCAAACTCTACAGTATGAGCATATGAGAACACTTCTCCTGAGATTTAACCTATACATTAAAAAAAAAAAAGTCAATTATTTTATTCATCTTATGTCCTGTTGATACTAGTCCAGCAGTCCAGTGTTTTTGGTTGCATCCATTTTCATGGGACACACAAGACATTCATTGGAAATCTGAATCTAATGAAAAACTGGGATTTTTGTTTTTTTCAAACAGCACAATCAGTAGTGTCTCATGACCTGAGACTAAATACCTTGCATGAATAAAGTTTGAGTGATTTTAATTTGATTAATTGACTCATTTTAGAGCTGATAAGGGCTTGATTAAACTGACAAACTCAGCCTGTGATGATAACATCATCCCCATCAAGTCAAGTAATGGCATGTTGCATATTTGGCAGAAATTTGAATGAATTAGAATCCAGGAAAAGCGTCACATATCTTACTACTCCAGAAACAATTAAAGCAAAATATGATTCACTGAATATCAAAAGGTCATTCATGTTTGGATCTTCCACTACAGTTTCATCATTTCTGACAGTTTAATAGGAGTCTTTTCCATGGAAGTTGCTCGGTATGTTAATTACGTTAGTTTTCCGCCAAAATAACACAATTACTTGGAATAGTTATCAGTAACATCATGGTATTAACCAACACTTCATCAGAAAATGAATTTAAATGAGAATTTAGAAAGATTCTGAAAGCTTCGACGGAGCTCGTACATTAATATATCATTATTTTACAGAAGTAACAATATATGTTATACTTAACAAAGACAACAGATGAAGCATTGTACGAAATCTCTCGCGCTAGTTTGTTTAGCGCGCGCCGCTCACTGGCTGGCTGCGCGAGCACACGCTTTTTTATTGCAGAACTGATGCATGAAAATACTGCTGCGATACGGGTTTAATGTAGTGAATCGTAAAAAGCATTTGTTCAGGTGCAATGTAGTTTATAGTCCTAGCTAGATACTCGTGTGTTATACAAGGCCCAGCGACATCTTATGGGCAGGCTTACAATACCTGGTTGCAATTCTATAGATTAGCGCTCCTCCAGCAGCAATCGCCGTCGCTCCGACACCACCAACTACAAATGGCGGGTACTGTAGTAGTATTTGGTTAAAGGTTTCCATTGCAAAACGGGATATTGACAGTAGTGTTATTCAGAAGAAACCACACGCTGGAGTCGGTCATGCGGCAACAGAAGCGCGCATCAATCTACAACATGGTCATATCCAGGTCATGAGTGCGGTATCAAGACCTGTCAAAATAAAAGTTGGACTTTTTGCAACCATTCACAACATAAAAATAATAATTATTATTATTATGTAAAACTTCTATATATTGAATATATATAATGTAAAATATACAAGTATAATTAGCCGAAAATATACATAACAGCACAGTAATTATATTTTGTAGTATTTCACATTGTTTATACATTTTGTAATTATTTTATATACATTATATATGCAGCATTTCATTAACATTAAGCCATTAGAGTTATCTGTATTCGATCCGTTTCCTTTGGAGTTTGTAATTACTCCTGTTCAAGGAAGTGAATTGAAGTTTATATGGTATAAAACTGCCCTCTTGAGGCAACGCATGTTACAACACGTTGTAAGCTTTACAGACATTACAGCATATTAAAAACTTCTAAACAGTCCACTCTCATCTTTCAGTCACGTTCAAATTTTGTCTAAATGTTAGTATTGCATCAGTTATCATAAGTTCAATCGTAATTAACAAGCTTAAAAGCACATATGTTGACATTACTTGATCATTATCTTCCACATTACAAATGATTCATATGTGCCTCCCACTTTGTGAACAGCATTGTGGCACAAGAGATAAAGATACTACTAGTAGGCTCAAAGATCATGTTCTTATTTTGGAGCCTAATGTTGCTTTAAGTAAACAGCTGGGATCCTGGGATTATCAACTATTTTCTTCATTTTCAAAGTCTTGCTACCAATCATAAACTCATCCGAACAGACTTTAAAAAGATGCATTTATTTATAAGGCTCATTTCAACTATGCATTTCCAACAAAAACAAAAATAAAATAATTTATTTAATTAAACCAACAGTAGCATATGCATCAAGACTCTCCTTTTCTGTAAAAGTTGAACAACTTAACATGTACAGTAAACAGATGAAACGTTTCTAGTAAAGAGGTGAATGGAATTAATTGGTCAGACTCCAGAATGCTACTAGGTGTCACGGAGCAGGAAAGTATTACAAAATATTGCAACGTCAGCATGTCGACTCCAAAAAAGTTATTCTATGCCCTCATCAGTATCATTTCCATTTCTTCCAAGAACATAAAACCTGGATCCAGTAATGATTAACTCCAAATCCCTTGGACAAGTACCATATCATAGATCCAAAGAATTCAATGGACTGCAACAAAACACTGCTACTTATAATAAGAATAATTTAGTTAACTTAAAGCATTATATTCAGATGACATTTTCTGTACACTGATACAGTATACACAAAGAACTATACAATATGCGCCATTTACATAACACACAAACAAGCAAAACAGTTTTGATGACATATGCATTGAACTTAAAAATAAAAAAAGTTGTTTAAAGTCTTTGGGTAATTGAAAAGAACATCCCTGTCCATGATGGATTCTATTCGGTTCACGTTAGCTGCAGGTCAAAAGTATTTTGTTGTGTGCTTGTTGTGTGTAGCTTCATTTGGAGGGTTCACCCAGCAGATGGACAATTAACTCGTATGTGGACAGCACTATGGCCGTGTTGGGGATCTGTCTGATAAGCTGCGGAATGAGTCCTCTGTAAAAAGCAGCGTAGCCCTCTTCCACCGCCACAAGGCGCGCCGTCTGAAAGAAGTACTTGTATTTGCTTCCCTCTTCTCTGAGTCTTGTCCGAATGACCTCTGGAAGACACCAGTAAAGGTTGGTCATTAAAAGTGAGAAGGAGAGGTCAAAGTTTCAGCAAATTCTTGTTTTTCCATTATGGTAATGAGAAAACAAAATTTTCCTGAAAATGTTATACATAGATTTTTATTAATGTTTATTTGATCAAAAATATATGGGAAAAAGTTTTATTCACTCCTGTGAATCCAAGTGCCTTAAAAGTGCAAGAGTGGTATTGCTATAGAGCAATGGTTTCCAAACTTCTTACAGTGGCGTTTAACATCCTTCTGCGTACCCCCTCTCTTCCACTTAGACTGCAGACAAATCTTTTCCAAGAAGGGACAATATTTTCCCCTTTATAAATGCAGTTTTTCTAACCCCATTAAATATACGGCTCATGTTTTAGGTCAAATTCTTACAATTCCTGCTTGAATGCTCAGAGCTGACTTGAATGCAATTACAATGGCAAAAATGTTGAGATAATGATTTAAATGAAAAAGTTCAACAGAGAAATATGAAATGATTTAAATATCAAACTAAAACCGCCAGTAGGTGGTCTTAATGAGTGAGTCATCGAGTCATTCATTCATTCTTTCAGTAACAAAGCAAGTGGCTGTATTTATGAATGGATCATTGAATCATTGACTCTCCAGATTGTTGAAAAAGCCACAGATTTGTTGTCTGGCTATCACCAGATCAAGCTCAATTTAAAATTGAACATTGGTCTGGGGAGTTTGCTATGCATTTCCTACTGCACAAGAGGCGTGATCAACGAGCATTATTCACGCAATTGGATAGTCCTTCAACCAATCAGATCAACGATCCGGGTGACGTACTTTTGCAGAGCGACGCGAAAACTCCAGACAGGTTTAGTTTGTATTGGTTTGTAGCATTGATCAGCGGTTTGCAGAAGCAGCAATGGCATCGAGCGATTTTTACAGGTTGTGCAAAAAAAACATGAAAGTGAGTGGTATTTACACCCACTCGAGTGTTTTGTTTGCTAAACTAAAGAAGTCATTTAGCATCGTTGAGAGATTAAAAGGAATTGGATTGACAGTCGTGCGAATAACAAAAGACCTGTCACTCGTATTGTTTTGAATGGGAGAAAGTGTAACGCGCAATATGGCGGAATAAGTCCCACCTTCTAAATAAGAGCGAATCGCCGACTGGTAAAGTCATCGCGTAACTTTTCAGCGGCCGTTAGAATCACCGGTTTCTATAGAAACAGTCAGACGCGCGCCTCCGAAGAGACGCGCATTTAGGTCTGCGCATGCGCATTAGCTTGATCCAGCCTGAAAAATACAGGTTTTTTTGTCATGATTCGAGCGTTTAGAAACTAAATTTATGCGCCGGTTGTTGTTAGATTTCATTGGTGATTTCAAATATGAAATTTAATCGTAAGGTTGGGGAACAGTTTTGGAGAATTTGATGTTTCCCCATTCAAAGAGATAGGAGCTGCATGATGCCCAGGATGCCCGAGAGGCGTTTCAAAGATGGCCGCCGAGTGAAATGACTTGTGTAAAGGGACTTTGGTTATACCCGCCCAGAGCCATAGAAAGAGCTCTGTACCCGCCAATAGTGAGCAAGGTGGATAAGCCAGTCTGTGATTGGTTCCCGCAAAAGTGTAACAGATGCAGCAGAAATGAATGTACGGGTTTGGGCGAAATCAAATCGCCGGCAGATCAGGCTGGGTTTACCCAGTCTAACAGATTTGTTCACTAACGAAACACCGCTTTGTGTTGCTTGGAGACGGACAACAGTTCTGCTGTGGCTACGTCACTTTTAAAATGATCTTTTTGTTTTCTTGAACTGTTCTATATAATCAATGTCACATTTGCAATTGTGTGGATATTCGGGAAAAATGCATTCTTGGTCATATTATACAACATTAAAAACAAGAACACACACAGGGAATGTTTCTGTTTCAAAGAGAGTTTGAGTCTTAAAGGGATAGTTCAACCAAAAATGAAAAATCTGTCATCATTTACTCCTCTTCAAGTGTTCCAAACCTGTATAAATTTCTTTGTTCTGCTATACACAAAGGAAGATATTTAGAAGAATGTCTGTAACCAAGCAGATCTCGCAAGCAGATTTGATTGCTTCTACTGTTCTCATTTGTAAGTCCCTTGGAGAAAAGTGTCTGCATGTAAATGTAAATGTTTTGCTAAGGCAGCATGCTCTGTGTGCAACCTAAATCATATGCACGCTGCTTATGTGGATGCAGTCAGTTTTGACTGCAAAAGATGAGGTAATTTGATTGGACGTCATGTATTTGACCTTTTACAACACCAGCATTTTCCACTGTTAGAAATACATGCTTACTGATTTAATGTCATTTTAAGGTGGGCTAGAATTAAAGGAACAAAATAACTCAGCATTTTCTTCACATACCCCCTCTGTCACCTCACATACTCCAGTTTGGGAACCACTGCTATGGAGGAAGCAATCTATGTATATATTTAGACACAGACTGGTTGATACTGGTTTATGCTGGCTGACATGGTAATAACAACCTACCATGTGGATAAGCTATGCAGGAGGCGCAACCCTTGGCGAATGCAGCAGCAAACATGAGGCCCAGGAAATCTGATGCCCCTTTTTCAGTGTCAGTGGAAGGCGTGGTGAATCGACTCTGCGCTTGGTACTTCTTCAGCGTCTCATAAATGAGGAAGCAGATCATAGTCTCCGAGATACCAGCGTACGACGCCGTCAGGCCCCGGTAAAATCCTCGTATACCCTCAGTCTTGTACACATACCGTGCACATTGTAATGCGTTCATTTTCTTCTCCCCACGTGCCCTGGAAGACAAAGAGACAGTCGGTCAGGTGATCGGGTAGAAATGGATTAAAGGTCGAGAATTTAACACGGTTAACTCTGAAGTAATAGTTCAGATTTCAAAACAGCATTGATCCAGCGTGAATACTAAAATCAAGGTCAAAGACTTTATGACATTCACTTGTAACTTTAATTTACATTGCACAATGTGGTTTGCGTGCGGGGTGGAAGGGAGAATTAAATGGCAGACTATTTTCAGAGTGTGCCACCTGATATAATTCTCCCATCTGACCCTAGCAGTCGGCACACTTTATAGCACAAATATAGAACATGCCTGCTAAGCTTCAACCAGTGCGTCAAGGTGGATATTTGTACTGTAGCGGATTGGATCACATGCTAATCACAATGATGTTTGCGTAACAGGAAGACGGTGCTAATAGGCTGTACATTCCCCCATCCTAAAAAACTCATTACCCTCACAGTATCTGGGGATGCGTTACATCTCACACGCAAATGGGCCACAACTCAATGACCTAATAGAGATAATGTGTCATGCCCTTATGCAAGTTCCCTGTTGAGAGTAAAGCAGCATTAACATACTTCCTCTCAAGCTGCATTCTTGTTTTGACCATCCAGATGGGATTCATCAGGGAGTTAGTGATGAACGCTGAAAGGAAAACAAGGCAATTAGGGATCCAAACACCCACTTTTCTTTGTAAGCATCAAACAGTTGCATAAATTTCACTCAAGTTCTGGGAACGGTATGGGCAATGTTGCATAAATGTTCCTTAACAACTTTAAGGCCTCACCTGCAAAGCCTGCTGAGGACATGTGAACGACTCCACTGTTCGGCACAAAGATGCCATTGAAAGTCTCTTTTGACTTTGAATAAGCAGCGAAATAGATTGCCCTGAAGAACAACAGAAATAGTACATCAGCACCTTTATTCTGTTGAACTCAATACCCCCTGCTTCCTCTCTCCACACATGACATTGCAGTTCATTTTTATGTAAAAAAGGGACATTCGCACTGAAAGGCCGCCAATGTTTTATCTAGCCAAACAGCTTGCGGTGAGAGTTCCTGACAGTGCAGTACGTTCTCTTTGCTGAATGTCTGGAACAGACTGCACAAAGAGCTGAATAAGCACCCAGATCTACTGCCATGATGACTGTGGAACACGATGACTAAACAATAATAGCAGCATACAAGCAGGGAAAAATATTTCTAGACTGCTTATTGATTTCAATCTAATTAAATAGGCTAGAATGGGAAAAGTATGGCTATTGTTCCTGAGAATAATTCTCAATAATAATAATAATAATAATAATAATAATAAAGTTTATAATTATTTTTATTACTACTATGAATTTTTATCTTATCTTAAACACAACCTTCTTTTCCTAATTCAAAGTGAAAGCTACAAAGAAAAATATGTTTTTTGTTATGGAGAAGTTTTTATACTCTTAGATTATAGATAAAAAGTTATTATTAACATTGCAGATATGAAGTATATAGAAAAAAGACAATTCCTAGGTTATCTTAACACAAACTTCTTTTCCTAATTCAAAATAAAAACAAGGAAATGTATGGTTATTGTTACGAAGAAAACTATTTTTATAAGATGAGGCAAACACAGTACTGACAATCACTTGACATGTTCATTTTAGTACTGCACAGTCTCATACCAATCATTTCACATTTGACTAGTGGACAGCCTCATACCAGGAAACAGAAGACATTTATATTTAAAATGACCTCTGAGGCTGACTGGGGGGAATCCACTCTACAGGTTAACTTTGATATAATTTAACCATGAGACTATATTCTTAATCTTGATTCGCACAAAACTGAACTGAACCATTACCTTGAGGGTGCAACACCAACAAGATTTGGACCCAATCCTCTGAATAGAGATTTTGGTCCCTCTTTCTCTAGTATTGACCTGTTGAGGACAGAGAGATTACATTTATACAGATAACACTCATGTGTGGATTATCATTTCAGTCAGACTACACAAAAACAGTTTATAATCCAACTCAACCCAAGCTGCTGAATCTTTAGTCATTTTCATCTACACTTGACCCATTAATACTAACACTTATTATTTTATATATTTATTTAAAAAAAAAAAAAAAAAAAACTTGCTCAGTGTACTGTGCTAGACTAACTAGGCCCTATTGCTCTCCTCATTTGCAAATCGCTTTGGATAAAAGTGACTGATAAATGATTAAATGTAAATGTATAATAATCCAGTTACACAGCTTGTTTTGAACACTGCTGCAAAACTAGTGACACCTTTCTTCACATATTCATTTCCTTTAAGATCCACCCATATGACACCAAACCAGCAGCTAAATACTGAATGTCTACAGTAGTGAATCATGTTTATCGCAAAGTTGCTTTTCCAAAGTGCCGCTTCTCATCACAGGTTGATAATATATCACTTCCTTCTAGGAAAAACAACTGAAACAGTCTATATTTACTTCATCCCTTGCATTTAAACTGAAAACAATGAAGAATGAGTCACAAGGCAAATGCTTCCTCATGAAGAATAAAAGGCCAGACATGGTGTCATTTTACCCAAGGAAGATATTGAACCCATTCAAGTAAATTGAAATGTCTCTTGAGGTTTGGAGTCACGTAGACCAATACATTCCCTCAGAGACACTTAGTCAGGGGTAACTTGTGTTTACGGGTAGTAATCCGAGCACAGCTAGAAGGCATCAAGTGACAGTGCAGGTTCCTGAGAGCCATACTGTGCTTGACTACCTAAAATAGACATTCACTGAGAACACTTGTGAACTCTTCTGCCTTTACATAAGGCTGCCTGCAACTGGCAGTAAAACACCCCCTCATCAACAGCAGCAGCAGCTAACAGCAGGATAAAGGCTGCTTTAATCTGCTTTCATGTAGAAGATCAAATCCATAGCTAAATGCATTCAGATAACAGACTTCAGACGGAAAACGTCGCTACCCCGTAGAGGATCCGGATCTACACTCATGCATATTCATGTTCAGGGTGGATGTTTGTATTTTCTTGCTTACCTTAACACCTGTAGCAAGCCAGGGGTGACTGTTCCTGGTCTAATGACGCCAGCACCGTTGAATGCGCCCAAATGGACCTGGAAAACAGGTCTGAGGGTGAGGCCAGATGATTGTAGTCTGGTTTTTAACACCTCCAGGGGGCAGGTCATGATGGCACCTACAGTTCCACCACATCTGTAAACAGAGCAAAACAACTGTGACTGCTGGTTCTATATAAAAGTAAGATTTTTTTTAAAATGAAATTTATAGAAATTGTTCATTTGAACTTTCTATTCATCAAAGAATCTTGGTTTCCACAAAAATATGCAGCACAACCTTTTTAATATAGATAAGAACTAAGAAGAAATGTTTCCTGATCATCGAATCAGTCAGTCCATTAGAATGATTTCTGAAAGATCATGCGACACTGAAGACTGGAGTAATGATGCTGAAAATTCAGTTTGACACCACAGGAATAAATTACATTTTAAAATATATTCAAATAGAAAACAGTTATGTTTAAATAGTAATAATATTTCACAATATTACTGTATCTTGGTTAAATAAATGCAGACTTGGTGAGCGTATGAGACTTCTTTCAAAAACATTTGTGTATTTTTATAGATTCTAACATGTTTAAATAATAATTGTTCACAAGAATTGTGTAAGAAATTCCTAAAAAGGTTGAGGACCTCCAAATTAGACAGACAAAATCGACTTCACCAAATAACAAAATTTGATAAAGTCTGCAGTTACACCTGATGTTTGAGGCAACAAATCCAGTTCAAACTAAACTTTAGACGCAAATATATGCGTGCACGTCATCAACGCTTGCGGACAACCTTTGTGGCTGTTGTAAGAGTCAAGAGAATAAGAGTAAGGTCAAGGAAAACAAACTGAACTTCATCAAAATGCCACAATGTGACGCAGGTGACATTGATCGTGATTCACATTACAGAGTTAAACAACTGGAGCTCTGCACTGTGACCTATATTACCCTGGCTCTATAATCAAATCACAAAATAGTGAGATGAAGAGCCTGGCAATGCAACTAAATAACAAGTGAAAGAAAAAGATAACCAATGAAGCAGGAGGGAAATCCAGTCCAACCTGCAAGGTTATTTCGTAAACAAAATGAAATATGCACCGCAATTACACTTAATAACCTGCTATGTACCTTGTTTATTTCTAGTAAGACTCGAGGCAAATAATTTGTGATCACAGATCATGTTTCACAGAAGTCACAACATGTTGACACAGGTCACGGGTTGTGCTGGAGAAGTACAAGGCACAATGCCTCTGACCTCAGGACAGCAAGTAAGGGACAGATTAACCACAAATCTGTCTGAGAAGCACATTCGGTTACAAGGGCAGACGTCCTCAACAAAGCATTAAGTCCAACATTGATGCAAGTCTCTTCTACACAGCTTGTCTTCTCATAAAGTGATCCAGCTCGCAGGGTAATGTTTTTATAACAGACTGTTTTGTAACAGACAAACAAAGCTTGGGGCATGATTACATAATGCCTATAATGTGGTATAGCCATTTGAATAAAACAAACACACAGATGTCTGTGCCCTTCACAACAAGTGCCTTGAATTAATGTGTAATTAAGCTCAAAACTTTGTCAGATCGTGAACTAAATGGCACTAAAATGATTAACTTATTTTTTAGTTATATAACCGAAATAGGGCTGCACAACGATTAATCGCGATTAATCATTTGCAAAATAAAAGTCTGTGGTACATAATATATGTGTGTGTTCTGTGTATAATAATTATGTATATATAAGTACATGCACATACATGTATATATTTAAGAAAAAAATTATATTTATATATAAAATATTTATATTTATATGTAATAAAAAATATATATAAATATGTATATTTATTTATACATGTATATATTTCTTAAATTTATACATGTATGTGCATGTATTTATATATACATAATTATTATACACAGAACACACACATATATTACATAAACAGAGACTTTTATTTTGCAAACGATTAATCACGATTAATCGTTGTGCAGCCCTAAACCGAAATGCAAAATCCAGATAAAATGCAAAATCTTTCAATGCCTATTCATTGGAAGTCATTGGAAATGTTTAGTATTTTAATAGCAAGAAAAAAAATATTACACATTTAAAACGGTCATCTCTGCTTCTTTGCAACATTCACAATTTAGAATAGTTTTATTTGTGCTGTAACTTATAGGGGATTTTTTCACCACTGTCACCTTTGGCTTGCTTAATCAAGAAGTACTGTATTCTGTAAAACTGCTTTATTGATTTTCATAATAAATTAGATTATGAGCTACAAATACATTTTATATAATTAAAAATGCCATTGTCTAAAAGTCTAAAATTAAGAAGATATACATTAAATATAATAAAATATGATAAAAAAAATACACTAAATATAATACAAATTACAAATAAAATACATACTACAAATAAAATACTATAAAAAATAATATTTTAATCATATATTTTGCCTTCAGTACAAAAAAGCCAATAATAATTTAATTCAGGAGTAATATTTTGACTATAATATCACTTTATAATTTTACAAACATTATAAATGGGCCTGTGTACATGAAAAAAATTATAACTGCCTTCATATTTTAGGAAAGGATCATCATATTTTGGGATTGTCAACGTTAAATTTTAAAACCCCTTGACATTTTCCATCGCTTTGCTGCATAACATAAAAACTCTTAAGAAACACAAATCCATCAGAAATCTTGCTTTTTCCTGTGGTCAGTTAGATTACTTTTGTATTACTTTTTTAGTGTTGTAACTGGGCTTTGTGATAAACTTACTGTATGCTTTGTATTTATTATTTAAGAAAATAAATTATGAGGGCTCAAGTTTTTTTGTTTTTTTTTGGTCAAAAAAAATTTGTCAGTGTAAAGATATTATTCATATTAATTTAGTTTTTTAGGGATGACTTGAGATCTTTCTGCAGAAATGCCATGATACAATAGGCTTAAGAGTCAATGGTTTTTGTGTGTTAAGTTTATTACTAGCTGTTTGCGTGTTTCTTTTTAAATTATGAGCTATTTATAAATTTTAAATGACTAATTTAGCTGTATTTTTTAAATGTCCTATTGGTTTTCCTACAGACAAATGCACGTTTCACTTCTTCAAGGCTTTGTATTAAATGTTTATTTTGAATTGCATATGATTATACAGTACATATTTGACATTAAATACATCACATACTCTGTGTCTTTAAGTATTATTTGTAACAACATGAAGGAAATATGATCACATATACAGTCAATTGGGAAACTTACATGTTACATATGTTTTCAAAACAAAAAAGCGGACTAGTTGCAGCCTATATCGTTCGACTAACAATAAACGATTGCGTTTGAATCTTTTAACATTAAACACGATTATAAGCTATGTTTTAAAATATTGTTCATTGTAAATCGTGCATGTATGAACAGAAAAGTGTGAAAGTATTGTTTTTAAATATTGTAGATATCAATCCGATCAAAATCCATGTGAAAACAGTTCATATTATACTGAACATTCTTCATAGTACGACTAAACATTTCCAATGAATATGAACTGTTTTCACATGGATTTTGATCGGATCGATATCTACAATATTTAAAAACAATACTTTTACATAAAAGAACATTACATGTATAAGTAACAGTACAAGCTCCGCCCCTCACTTCCGTCCAGTGGTTGCTAGTCTGAAACTGCTGCAGCTGGATACTTCTGGAGATCTTTAGCCACAAACACGTGCACTTCAGTTGTCCTTTTAAATAGGCTAGCTGTCACACGTTCACCTACATTCACAACTCTAGTACACATGCTTCACATGGCAATGGATCTTTCTGTCCTTGGAAGAGCAAAGCACGTCTTCCCCAGCCAGATTTTAGAGCAAATGACAATGAACAGCCTGCGCAAATGCGCACAAAACACAAACACTTCTCACAACACGTTCTCATACTATTAAGAAATTGTGACACATACACAAGTGCAACATAACAATAAATCAATATCAGTCGTGCATGAATAGTAGAAGAATACTGATATTAAATAAGGGTTTGTTGTAGGTCGTAAATCATTACGGAATGACCTTGGATATGTTCATGTAAAGCAAGGCGCTTCTATTTAAATATTCAAAGGTTGCTAAAGCAAAATAGCTCTACAATGACAATAATTTAGTTATTTACTTCCTAAAACAACACTTCAGAGGCACATGTAACCTGCATATATTTCACATTTTAATAGCAGCACATGAAGAGCTCGCGAGAGATGTTCTCGTCTCGTGGAGCATGTCACTATTACGTAACGCATCGCTGTCTTTGACAGCCTAGACCGAAATAAAGTTTTTACCCCTCAGATATTATTTCACAACAGTTAATAAAATTATTATTATATCATCCTTATATTAATGTGACTTCAGCACTAAACCTGCTCGCGTATTTAAATTCAATCTAAAACGCGTCGGTCCCGTGACTGTATGGCTAGTTTCACCGCTAGCTAAAAGCTAACAAAAGCGGTCTTCATTCAAACTCATCTTCGAAATATTACAGAAGAGATGATAATAACAGAAACATTCAATAACAGACTGACATTCAGTAAAAGACACTGCAATCCGCTTAAAGTTGCTTTCGACCTTCCAGCCTGGCAACCGTCATCATCCTCGGTTTCATATGGATTTAAAAAGTCATTTACACTCACCCCCCTGCGAAGAGATGTAACAGCGTATCTTTCTGCGCCATTTCAAACAGCCATTGTACCTCACAAAACGTTAAACTTTAAATAAAAACAAAAAATGAAGACACTTGGGCCAACGGCCTGATGATGCTCCGCGACCGGCGTCTCTAGCTTTGAACCCGGATAACGCAGAACCTGAGAAGTAGCCTGGACTACGTCATAGGGGCTGGACGGGGGTGTTGTCCATGACGTCACGCCATCGGTCCATCCACAAACAAAACTGTAAAATTAAACTGCATAATACCATGCGTAATGCGTATCACGACATATATATATACACACTCTAAAAAATGCTGGGTTAAAAACAATCCAAGTTGGGTTGAAAATTGACAAACCCAGCGGTTGGGTTAAATGTTTGCACAACGTGCTGGGCAGTTTTATTTAATTGTTTAAAAATTAATATATCGCTGGCTTAAAATGAACCCAAAATAGTTTGGAAATTAAAAATCAGACACATAATTACTAGAGGCAACAATATTAATCAAAAGGTGAACATTTATTAGTAAGCAATTTAATAAATGTTTATTGTTTAGCTATTATTCATTAAACTTATTAATAAATATTCATTTATTAAACATATTAATAAATGTTAATTTCCAACATATTTTGGGTTCATTTTAAGCAAGAAATACAGTAATTTTTAAACAATAGCTTTTAACCCAACCGCTCTGTTAAAACAACTCATTTGCTGGGTTAAAACAACCCAATCACTAGGTTTGTCCATTTTCAACCCAATTTGGGTTCTTTTTAACCCAGCATTTTTTGGAGTGTATATATAGCCCATATATATATATATATATATATATATATATATATTTATATATATAAATAAATAAAATAATAAATAAAATAAATAGTAAAATAAATAGTAAATAAAAATAAAAATAAATTCAGCAAATAAAATTCTTGGCTGTGTGAATTTTTATTCTTTCCCTATTATACACACACACACACACACACACACACACACACACACACACACACACACACACACAGTATATTCTGTATAATATAGTATATTCATATTCAGTATATTCTGTCAGTGTGTATATATTTATATATATATATATATATATATATATATATATATATATATATATATGTATGTGTATATATATATATATATATATATATATATATATATATATATATATATATAATGTATATATACAGAATATACTGACAGAAAAATCAGCATTGAAACAGCATAAATGTGTGTGTGTGTGTGTGTGTTGTGTGTGTGTGTGTGCTTTTGTTTATATTACATTGTGGGGACCAAATGTCCCCATGATGTAATATAAACCTGAGTTCACCTACATCGTGGGGACCAGCCAGCGGTCCCCACAATGTAAATGGGTTTATAAATCATATAGAATGAGTTTTTGTGAAAAAGTAAAAGTTTGCACAGTTTCCTGTGAGGGTTAGGTTTAGGGGTAGGGGCAGGGTAGGGGGATAGAATGTACAGTTTGTTCAGTGTAAAATGCATTGAAGTCTATGGAAAGTCCCCACAATTCACAAAAACAAACATGTGTGTGTGTGTGTGTGTGTGTGTGTGTGTGTGTGTGTGTGTATAATACGGAAAGAATAAAAATTCACACAGCCAAGAATTTTATTTGCTGAATTTATTTTTATTTTTTATTTTATCCACAAAGCTTTTTAAATGTAAATTGCGATTTATCTTTTTATTATATTTTTATTGTATTATATTATAAAGGTTGTGGCTATTATCAGTTTTTTTTTTTTTTAAATACCTAAACCTAAACAACATTAAAATATTTATATAATAACCAGACTCTGGGAGTCAATGAGCCATGTAAGTTGTAAACTTTTGGCTGTTTGGCTATTTATAATTTCAGTGAATTATTGACAGGTAAGCTGAATGCAGCCAATAGAGGTACATGAAGCTATTAAGTAACACAAGATAAAATTATCACCTAACCTTCAGTTCATCAAAATGAAGAAATATTTGAAAACACATGTTTGTTGATCAGCCACAGAAAAATCAGAAAAGAAATCAGCATAAACATGCGATGGAAGATGTTATATTAAATACCTAATGCCTAATTTGCCTAAATAGACAAGCTAAAATGAAGGGGACTGCAATGTATATTTTGTTAATTTTGGAGTGAATGTGATACCATGTCCAGTACTCGGGCATGTAAAACAGTAATTGGACAGACACGATGCTTCGAGCAGAGCAGCCAATGAGAAGAGGGGGTGTGACGGGAGGGAGGAATGAAATTCTAACCACTCACCTTTTAACTATGTACTGATAAGTAGGTCATTGAGGGTTGTTGACAATGGTATGTTTGTTAATTATGCTGTCTTGGCAAAAAAAAACAAAAAAAAACATGCACACACACAACTTAAAGACAAACATCATCTCACTGAAGATACCCACCGGTTAATAATAAACCCCCATAGAATAACAACTAAAGTTCTCTATTGTTTTCATGTTAAAGGTGGACAGTAAATATTTATGGCAGACGCATGTAGACATCCTGTAGGACTAGTTATTCCAGATGTTTATTTACCTTTACAGATAGCAAAACTATCACCACCTCTTCTGCTCTTTTTGTCTTAACACAATAATTGATCTGTTTTTTATTTAAATATCTTTTTATCTTTCGTTTCTTATTGAGGGACATTTAATGTACTAAATTTAAACCTCAAAATAAGGCTTATAAAAACAAGACTTAATTATAGTTACTTTACAGCGATGACAGTTATGTGGGTGTTTCTGGTCACATGCTCTTTTTTTTGGCCACATTAATTTTAATGACATACAGTCTTGGCAAAACACTACTTAAATAACATGGCTTGGCAAGTAATATTACTGTCACAAGTGAATGTTAACTTTAGAAATCCACATGAGACATCGTTGATCTAATATTAGCTATATTCATCTTAGCTGTTTATCGCTCCAGGGCAATATCAAATATAATTGCCTCAGATATCTTGGTCTTTGAGTCTGTTCCAGATTCCTGCAGATTTATAGTAGTGAGTTCAGACAGTTCACGACCTTCATGTTTGGCATTTTGGATCAACCAAAAACACGGCACACAGGACATGCAACAGACCATTTTGATTGCATAAGCAGGGGTTGCGCTATGGTGCCATACAGAATATGATTTTCATGTTTATATGACACAAGTGGCGATATTTAGTCAAGAAACATCCATTAAGTAAGTTGAATAAATATTGTATTGCAATTTATAGAATATACAGTGCTCAGCGTAAATGAGTACACCCCCTTTGAAAAGTAACATTTTAAACAATAGCTCAATTAACACAAATACAATTTCCAAAATGTTGACAAGACTAAGTTTTATATAACATCTGTTTAACTTATAACATGACAGTAAGGTTAGTAATATAACTTAGATTACACATTTTTCAGTTTTACTCAAATTAGAGTGATGCAAAAATGAGTACACCCCACAACAAAAACTACTACTTTGTATGGCCTCCATGATTTTTAATGACAGCACCAAGTCTTCTAGGCATAGAATGAACAAGTTGGCCACATTTTGCAACGTCTATTTTTCCATTCTTCAAGAATGACCTCTTTTAGAGACTGGATGCTGGATGGAGAGTGATGATCAAATTGTCTCTTCAGAATTCCCCATAGGTGTTCGATTGGGTTCAGATCAGGAGCCACTGAATCACTTTCACCCTGTTCTTCTTCAGAAATCCAACAGTGGCCTTAGATGTGTGTTTAGGATCATTGTCATGTTGGAAAAGTGCAGGACGACCAAGGGCACGGAGTGATGGTAGCATCTTCTCTTTCAGTATAGAGCAGTACATCTGTGAATTCATGATGCCATCAATGAAATGCAGCTCTCCGACACCAGCAGCACTCATGCAGCCCCACATAAGGACACTGCCACCACCATGTTTCACTGTAGGCACCATGTATTTTTCTTTGTATTCCTCACCTTTGCGACGCCATACAGTTTTGAAGCATCAGTTCCAAAAACATTTATCTTGGTCTCATCACTCCAGAGTATAGAGTTACAGTAGTCTTCATCTTTGTCAGCATGGGCCCTGGCAAACTCTAGGTGGGCTTTTTTGTGCCTGGGCTTTAGGAGAGGCTTCTTTCGTGGACGGCACCCATGCATGCCATTCCTCTGCAGTGTACGCCGTATTTTGTCACGGGAAATAGTCACCCCAGTTTGGCTTTCTACTTCTTTAGATAACTGCAGTGAACTTGCATGCCGATTTTCTTCAACCCTTCTCATCAGAAGACGCTCCTGTCGAGGTGTTAACTTCCGTGGACGACCTGGACATCTCTGTGAGATGGCTGCAGTCTCATCTTTTTTAAATTTTTGTACCATTTTTGCTACAGTATTCTGACTGATAAGTAAAGCTTTGCCTTCACCTTTCTGGTGTAAAGAAATTATTTTCTTTCTCAGGTCTTGTGACATTTCTCTTCCATGTGGTGCCATTGCTGACAGCATGAAATGGGAAGGGGTTTTAACACTCTTTTATAGTCAACTGTCTGCTGGACACCTGTGCAATGAATAATTAGACTCACCTGTGGTTGAATTCTTGTTAAATTAGACATTTGTAGTCTAAAATTTAGCTTTGCTCCAGAGACTTTCAGTGGGGTGTACTCATTTTTGCATCACCCTAATTTGAGTAAAACTTTTCTCTAAGTTATATTATTAACCTTACTTTCATGTATTAGTTAAACAGATGTTATATAAAACTTAGTCTTGTCAACATTTTGGAAATTGTTTTTGTCTTCATTGAGATATAGTTTAAAATGTTACTTTTCAAACGGGGTGTACACATTTACGCTCAGCACTGTATATATATATATATATATATATATATATATATATATATATATATATATATATATATATATATATATATATATATGCTGTATATATAATATATATTATATATATAATTATTGTGTACATAAATACAATTTCCCCCATGTATCCATTTGAAATGGAAAAATCCATTTGAAAGCTTGATATTCTCAATTAACCAAATGTTTTTTTTTTCCCCACAAAGGATGACATGTTTGACATCAGTAGCTACAACAGCACAGTTTTAATAATTACAGATACACGTCGTCATAACCTGCACAATATAACGGAACAAAATAATATATAGACCAAAGACAAAAACAAAGGAAAGCTGCATAGGAATTGTGATCAACTCTTCAGTTTCAGATGGTTTGGGAAACCGCGCCACCCTTAGGAGAAACAAGCGAAATAGCAAGATGTGAGAAAAATACTCGTTCTTTTTTAAAAATGCTACATCATTTTAGAAATTGTTTTATAAAGACAATTTTAATTTTCTATTTTTACAGATGTTTGGAATATTGGGATATTTTATTCGTTGTTATCCACGCTAAGCAATGACAACGATACATTTCCGTTTATATTTTACCATATTTTGATGTGATGTTGTTTAAACTTCGCAAAACAACAGTAATGATCTTTTAACATACTTCAGCCATAAATGAAATAGCTGTTTCGACTCAGGCAGATCTGGATCGGAACCCTTTGGAGGTTGAATTTGTTGTCGGGGGAACCATCGTAAATCGATGGACCGGAAGTAGACAGAGTCACATTGAACATTTTTGAACTGGCGAGGTATGTAATCTGACGGGAATTTTAAAAACCAGCATAAGAGTTGTCTACTTGTTTACAGATGTATTCATATCTATATACTTATTAGGTTTATGTTGCTTACATTTTTCCAGCGATACTAACAGTTACCGTTTAAAGCTATGAAACCGGCTAACAGTTGCTACTGCTTTGAATGAAAGACCTTCCTCTAGTGTGAACTGCATAGTGTCATGTAGTGTGTAGTATATACTTTGACATTCCTGCCAGCACATCAATTTTGACACTTTAGTGACAATGGTGATTTTTTTATTTATCAGTTTTACACTGGTTGTGATGTTTGCTGTTGCTAAGGCTAACGTCATAGAATTGTATCTTAATACATGCACATTTTCACGTTTTTTTGTTGTTGACAAGATTAATTAAAAATTAAGCAAAACAAAAGGCATTTTATGTGTTTATTCTATGAAAAATAGCAAAAAAGAAATAAATGCTTTGTAAAAACTTTTCAAGATGTAATGTGACCTTCATATAGCAAAGAAAATATTAAGTTCCGTAAAAATCAACCATTGGGACATAAACGTGCCTGTGGTTGAAGAAACACTCGTTTGAAAGCTACACAACTGTGTGTTTTGTGTATTTTCAGCCCAGGATGCTCTTGATGGTGCAACGGCCATAGGACTGTAAACCATGTTTCTTCCAAGGGTGGTTTCACGGCTGAACCTGTTTTCCAAAGTGTCTGGTAAGCTAATTACATTTTGTGCCATTAACGCATTTCATTTTTTTTAAGATAATTGTTGTACAGTGTCCTATACTTTTTTTTTCAGGTTCGTTGCAGAACCAGAGCCAGGTGTTATGCAGTGCTGTGCAACACTGTCATTCTACCCATTTCAGAGCGCTTCACTATACAAACAGATGCTTCACTTCAGCTGCTGACAACAAACTTCCACCTAAACTATGGACACCTCTTGAGCCAGAGTTAGAGGAGGTTCTTGTGCCCCGTAAACTATCAGTTTCACCCTTGGAAAGCTGGCTTTCTCTGCGCTACTCTCTCCCCCCGTTGCTGGAGGCTTCTCCGCCTCTGGAAGAAGGTGAGATTGGGGGAAAATCCATGGTTCTGCCTCCGTTTGCTGTGCCATTACTGGAGGATGGGGAACGCGCAACACCACTGAACTGTAAGAATGTGCTGGAGATCCGACGTAGGAAGATGAACAGGCACAAATACAAGAAGCTGCTAAAACGGACCAAGTTCCTTAGGAGGAGGGTGAAAGATGTCAGGAGGAAGAAAAAACAGGTCAGTTATGTTAGCCATCTAGCTAGCAAGAGTGAAATTATTTATATGTACAGTACAGTCCAAAAGTTTGGAACCACTAAGATTTTTAATGTTTTTAAAAGAAGTTTCGTCTGCTCACCAAGGCTACATTTATTTAATTAAAAATACAGTAAAAACAGTAATATTGTGAAATATTATTACAATTTAAAATAACTGTTTTCTATTTGAATATATTTCACAAAGTAATTTATTCCTGTGATGCAAAGCTGAATTTTCAGCATCGTTACTCCAGTCTTCAGTGTCACATGATCCTTCAGAAATCATTCTAATATGCTGATCTGCTGCTCAAGAAACATTTAATTTGTACAATTGTACAAAATATTTGTGTACAATATTTTATTTCAGGATTATTTGATGAATAGAAAGTTCAAAAGAACAGTGTTTATCTGAAATCTAATCTTTTGTAACATTATAAATGTCTTTACTGCCACTTTTGATTGATTTAATGCATCCTTGCTGAATAAAAGTATTCATTTCTTTAATTTCTTTTCAAAAAAATAAAAATAAAAATTCTTACTGACCCCAAACTTTTGAACGGTAGTGTATAATGCTACAGAAGCTTTGTATTTCAGATAAATGCTGTTCTTTTGAACTTTCTATTCATCAAGGAATCCTGAAAAAAAAGTACACAACTGTTTTCAACATTGAAAATAATCATAAATGTTTATTGAGCAGCAAATCAGCATATTAGAATGATTTCTGAAGGATCATGTGACACTGAAGACTGGAGTAACGATGCTGAAAATTCAGCTTTGCATCACAGGAATAAATTACTTTGTCAAATATATTTAAATAGTACACAGTTATTTTAAATTGTAATAATATTTCACAATATTACTGTTTTTTACTGTATTTTTAATTAAATAAATGTAGCCTTGGTGAGCAGACGAAACTTCTTTTAAAAACATTAAAAATCTTAGTGGTTCCAAACTTTTGGACTGTACTGTATGTAATATAATATAAGTACATTAGAGTCTATATTATACAATTAGCGTCTGTTACAAGAGTTAACATTTTACATTAACAAGTGCTATAATTATAAATGCATGCCATAATTTTTTTTTTTTTTACAGGCTAAGTTTGAGAGAGATCTTGCGCGAATTGTTAGACGAGCTGGACTGAAGAAAGCCGCCGATGAATGGACAGCACCCAAAGTCTATGTCAGACTGAGTCAGTCTAAAAGAAATGTGTAATTAACATCTGTGTAATTTTAAATATTTTTGACTTGTGTTTTTTTTCATAATACCATTCAGTCTCCCAATACTGTATCAGGAGCGAAATAGTGACTCATGCGTATGTACTTATTACTGCAATAAAAAGGCCCCTCCTCTCACCTCTCTGTGTTGTGCATTGTTTAAAGGGTTAGTTCACCCAAAAAATTAAAATTATGTCATTTATTACTCACCCTCATGTCGTTCCACACCCGTAAGACCTCCGTTCATCTTCGGAACACAGTTTAAGATATTTTAGATTTAGTCCGAGAGCTTTCTGTCCCTCCATTGAAAATGTATGTACGGTAGACTGTCCATGTCCAGACAGGTAATAAAAACATAATCAAAGTAGTCCATGTGACATCAGTGGTTTAGTTAGAAGTTTTTGAAGCATCGAAAATACATTTTGGTCCAAAAATAACAAAAACTACGACTTTATTCAGCATTGTCTTCTCTTCCGGGTCTGTTGTCAATCCGGGTTCACGACTCCGCAGTGACGCTGCTGACGTGTTATCTGGTGCGCCCGAGCTTCGTTTACAGTCTGAGGGAGACGCACGCTGTATTCAAGCAATTCTACATTGTTTGTATTTTGGTATTGCTATATGTTTTAAAATAGTGCGTAAGTGTGCATGTCGCGGATGTCCTAATCGCCAAAAACAACGACGTAAAAGTGCATTACCAACGCAGACAGATGAAAGGATTCAATGGAATCAATTCAATGGAAAGGATTCCGGAAGAGAAGACAATGCTGAATAAAGTCGTAGTTTTTGTTATTTTTGGACCAAAATGTATTTTTGATGCTTCAAAAACTTCTAACTAACCCACTGATGTCACATGGACTACTTTGATGATGTTTTTATTACCTTTCTGGACATGGACAGTATACCGTATACATTTTCAATGGAGGGACAGAAAGCTCTTGGACTAAATCTAAAATATCTTAAACTGTGTTCCGAAGATGAACGGAGGTCTTACGGGTTTGGAACGACAAGAGGGTGAGTCATTAATGACATAATTTTCATTTTTGGGTGAATTAACCCTTTAAGAGCTCATATCCTCATATATGACTCAGTTTGAGTCATTCACATAGGGTTTTTTTTTTGTTTTTATTTTAAAATCTATATTGTGAAGTCACCACTAGGGTGAAGCAAATCATCTCCCTGGCAACTTTTTTTGTTGTTTTTTTGTTGAAATTTTAGAAACCATATTCTCAAGTCACCACTAGGGTGAAGCAATTCATCTCAGTGCCTACTGCATTTTCTTTTTTTTTCTTTTTTTTTTCTTTTTTTTGCAATATTGTTTTAGTCCTGAGGCATAGGACAAGCCTCATTCCACACCAGCTTCTAAAATAAAAAAAGTATTGAAGATCTTTTGTATGTCTATTATGCTATAGAATGACTTAAATACACGATTTTACTGATATTAATTACTAATTTATTGTATAATATCTTTTTTTAGCATTAATATAATTTTTAACTTACCTTTTTATGTTCATTAAATATTTTAAAACGAATAAATTGCAAATAAAATAGCTTTTATAAATGTATCAAAAATAGTATGTTTAATATTAAAAATAGCCTATGTTTAAAGTGTTTTTAGAAAGTTATTTTATTTTATTTGGTTTGATATTTTGTTTAAATACCTCCAGGCTATACATTTTCATTATGTAGATATAATGCCGCGTTCAGTTTTTTAATTCTTAGCAAAACTGTTAAAATAGTTGTGTTTAAGAAATATTGTCAGTTAATGTGAGAGCGTGTAGTATTTCATGATGTTTAATGTTCTGGAGGAGGCGCATGTCAGTGGTCCAGACGAGCAGACGGCAAAGATTTTGTTTTCAGTCGCTGGTCGACGAACATATGAGGTGAGGAGACAAGTCCTTTGAAAAACACGCTTTCATCGCGCACCAGATTTAACAATTATCTTCTCCACTTTTCGGACATGTTTCTTGTGCGATTCAGTAAGTAGCCAAAATGATTTTTTGACGAATTTAACTTCTTTTAACTTTTTTTTTTTTTTTTTTTAAATTTATTTATTTCCGACGATATTTTCACCTACACAACACTGAATGCTGACTTCTGTGTCGCATCCTTCACAGTAAATGTGGTATTGTGCATCAACTTTTATCTATTGTATTATCATTTTAAGTCTTTCAGAGCGTCTCGTGCTCTCGCTTTACTTTGTTTTTTTTTGTTTTTTTTTTTTTGTCAGGGTTTTATGTGTGTGTTGCTTTGTTTTTCTCTTTTTGTAAACCCCCTCCCTCCCCTTATATCTTTTAATTGTACAGCTTGGTCTGATTTAAACATAGTGCTTGTTGTTGTGCTGTGCTAAATTAGGGGTTAACTCGAACAAATGTCTGTCATATTTATTAGTCATGAAAGAGTCAGTGCCTCACTGTGATTCTGCAGCATCAGCAATAGTAAACGATGATGTTTTACTTCAACATGTTTTACTTTTCAGGTTTGTCAGGGATTATTAGTTAGCAATGATTATTATATTTATGAATTCTCTTTTAATTCTGGTAAAAGAGTATAAAACTTGGTCTGGGAATGAACAACCAGAATAAGTTTAATATCAAGTTGAATTTGAGAGGGGGGAAACAAAGTAATGTCCGAGTTTTGTTTAGTTTTGTTTTCCTTTTTACTCAGAGTTAATTGTAGTTTTCCAATGTTTAGTAGCCTTGTTTAGAAACTGTCATACATATAAAGACAATTACAGGCTTTTGGGGTTTTGAAATTTCCTTCTTTGTGGCCATACTTTGCTTTCCAGTTCTTTCTTTCTTTCAGACAGACAGATGGACAGACGGATAGATTATTTTCTTCTTAGACAACATTTGCTGTACTTTTAGTGGTTGTTGTTGTTCAGAGGCCTTCAGAAGTCAGAAGTGTTTATCTTCTGAGTTACAGGCCTGACTGCTGAGAGGGAATGAATGGATCCTCTGTGCTGCTTTTTCTGCTAAATGTCTTTGTGTTGGCATAGCGGCAAATAAAACATTTAGTAATAAGTCCTTTACCCTTCTGAACTAAGTTTTAACATGTCTGTATTTACAATATGAGCACTGATCGAAGCAAACAGTGATTTGGGCCAGATTTTGGTGGCTGATGCACCAACGGGACAGATGCCAAATTTCAGAAGATCACTGTAAATATGACTTGCATCTTCAGTAATTTTAAAGCTTATGTTCTTGTTCTCATTTCAGTCTGCACTGCCTTGATCTTACCATGTGGTGAGTGAGCAACAAAACATGAATATTATTTGATAGCAGTGCTCTAGTATTGTTCATATAAAACCATGTAATGTATGTGTACTTTTTTAGCCTGGGCACAAAACAGCATGCCGAGTGTGGTTGTGGAGGCGAGGAACCTTACTGTTCCAGCAGGGTCAGATGTTGTTCTGCCGTGTCATAACCAGCGGATGGTTTGGAGGCAGGATCGCCTGCGGGACCGCCAGCGCGTCGTGCACTGGGACCTGATCCGGAACCAACCCGATTACACTGTGGAGCGCATTTTAGATATGTTCTCAGGGGGGACAGAGCGCTTGTACAATGACTACAACAGGGGCCGAATTACTATTTCAAAAGATGCCTTCAGCGATGGAAACTTCTCACTAGTTATCAATAGTAGGTTCATCCTTTTAGACCATGTCCATGTCACTCTTTTGATTCCTTTTCATTTGTGATATTTAATACCTGCCATTCTTGTGTTGCTGTTTTTGTTTGTGCAGATGTGGATGTGAATGATAAAGGTATCTATACCTGCAACCTTCATCACCACTATTGCAAAGTCCACCAGTCCATTCAAATCCAGCTCAACATCACTAAATCACGTAAGAGAATAAGCCTGACATCTATATACTTAAAAACACAAGAATGGTAGCCTGTTTCTACCTCAAAGTAAACAATTAAGAAATGTGATTCCAGCTTTATGTCTCATAATTGTGACTTTATTTCCCTCATTTGAGGCATTTTGATTCTCAGTTGTGACTTTATGTCTTAGAACATGACTTTATATCTCACAGTGTGACTATATGTGACCCTAGACACAAAACCAGTCATAAGGGTACATTTTTTTAAATTGAGATTTATACATCATCTGAATAAATAAGCTTTCCATTGAAGTGTGGTTTGTTAGGATAGGACAATATTTGGGCAAGATATAACTATTTGAAAATCTGAGGGTGCAAAAAAATCAAAATATTGAGAAAATCGCCTTTAAAGTTGTTCAGATGAAGTCCTTAGCAATGCATATTCACAATCAAAAATACATTTTTGAAATATTTACGGTAGAAAATGTACAAAATGTCACCATGGAAAAATGATCTTTACTTTATATACTAATGATTTTTGGCATAAAAGGAAAATCGATCATTTTGACCCATACAATGTATTGTTGGCTATTGCTACAAATATACCTGTGCGACTTATGACTGGTTTTGTGGTCCAGGTTCACATATATCACTTTATATCTCATAATTGTGACTTTTATCTCACAATTTGACTTTATATAATCTTGCAGTGTGACTTTACATTTCACAATGTGACTTTTTAATATCACAACATGACCTTATATCTCACAGTGATTTTCAGAGGAAATTAATCTGATAATTTCTTTGTTGTAACTGTCTCTGCATTAACTAGAATAGAAAGTATTTTAAATATTTTAACAGAAAAAAATGACAGTTTTGCTTTAAATCATTGATATGCAACCTTGAGCTTTGGAAAAGCATATAACATTATTATTGATATTGTTAAACTTTTTCATAAAAATATCAACCTCTGCAGCTCGAAAGGAAAAGCGTGTCTGGGAGGGCAATAAATCCGTGTTTGTGGTTTTGGCGGGGAAGAGTGTGGTGCTTCCCTGTGTGAACCGCAGACAATTGTGGACGGACAGTCAGAGGGACGAGGGCCAGCAGCAGGTGGTCCACTGGGACTGGCAGGCTCCTGGAGTCACCCGTGACCGAGCAGACCGTCTCGTCGACATGTACGCCTCCGGAGAGAACCGGCAGTACGGGCCGCTCTTTCTCCGGAATAAAATGAACATCTCAACAGATGCCTTCTCCATTGGGGATTTCTCCCTGAGCGTCCATAACATTCAGCCCTCTGATAAAGGCCTGTATTCCTGCCACCTTCACCATCACTACTGTGGCCTACATGAAAGACGAATCTTCAGAGTGATCGTCGGACCTTCTGTCCAGCCCTTGCCTCCAGCACGCTCCTCTACTGAAGCACCGAAAACTCCTTCTCATCCTGTCCCGCCTGCTGATAACCCAAGTGAGAGAATATCTTTATGTGATTTAAGTCTTTTGTTTGCTGCGCCTTAGAGTCTTTTAAATTTCAGTTAAAAAAAACAAAAAACTTTTGTCATTATTTACTCTTATTTTGTTCCAAACCTGTATGGTGTAATTTATTTTAATTGATTAGTTTCTTGAAGAATTGTAATGCAGCTGTTGCCTTTAAAGGGATAGTTCACCCAAAAATGAAAATTTGATGTTTATCTGCTTACCCCCAGGGCATCCAAGATGTAGGTGACTTTGTTTCTTCAGTAGAACACAAATGATGATTTTTAACTCCGACCGTTGCGGTCTGTCAGCCGTATAATGTGGGTCAATGGGAACTTCTTTTATAAGAGTAAATAAAACATGCACAGACAAATCCAAATTAAACCCTGCGGCTCATGACGACACATTGATGTCCTAAGACACGAAACGATCGGTTTGTGCGAGAAACCGAACAGTATTTATATCATTTTTTACCTCTAATACACCACTATGTCCAACTGCCTTGTGCATCCGGTTAGTGAGGTCTGATCGCGCTCTGACAACGATAGTGATGTCTTGCACTTTGCTTCAATGAGTGCTAGACATTACTTCCGTTGTCAGAGCGCAATCAGACCTCACTAAGCGAGTGCTGAATGCAGTTGGACATAGTGGTGTATTAGAGGTAAAAAATTATATAAATACTGTTCGGTTTATCGCACAAACCGATCGTTTTGTGTCTTAGGACATCAATGTGTCGTCACGAGCTGCAGGGTTTAATTTGGATTTGTCTGTGCATGTTTTATTTACTCTTATAAAAGAAGTTCCCATTGACCCACATTATACGGCTGACAGACCGCAACGGTTGGAGTTAAAAATCATCATTTGTGTTCTACTGAAGAAACAAAGTCACCTACACCTTGGATGCCCTGGGGGTAAGCAGATAAACATCAAATTTTCATTTTTGGGTGAACTATCCCTTTAAAGGGTTAGTTCACCCCAAAATGAAAATTCAGTCATTAAGTACTCACCCTCAAACCCGTAAGACTTTCATTCATCTTCAGAACACAAATTATGATCTTTTTGATGAAATCTGAGAGATGTATGTCCGTCCATAGACTGCCTTTGCAACTTGATCTTTGACATTTCAAAAAGTTCATAAAGAAAACTAATCCATATGAATCGAGCGGTTTTGTCCAAATTTTCTGAAGAGATTCAATCGCTTTTTTGATGAACAGATTTAATTAAGGCTTTTACTCACAAATAAACCTTGATCAGCGAACATAAACAGAAGCTTAACCGAACCTGAATGATGCACGAGAACGAACATCTTCTGGAAGCTCAAACATGCTGCGTAACACACAGGAATGAACCTCATCGGTTACGCAGCACGTTAGCGCTTCTGGAAGAGGTTTGTTCTCGTGTGTCATTCAGGTTCAGGTTATGGGTTTGGAACAACATGAGGGTGAGTAATTACAAACAGAGATTGTATTATTATAGAGAGATGAGAGGGTCTGTATCTCTTACCATTGGAGAAAGCGTAACGGCTAACTTAATCACGTGTGGCACCTCTCAGTCTATTGTGTAATAGCCTCTGGTCTCATTCCCTGCGTTACGCTTATTTTGGCTTAAGGTTGCAGGCTTGCCTTCCAGTGGCTGTGTTACAAAGTCCCTTTCAAGGAAAGTCTGTTCACTCGGCGGCCATATTTGCAACGCCTCCGGGCAGCTATTTCGGCATCCAACACCAAGTCCTATCTATTTGAATGGGGAAATCATGAAATCTCAAAAACTGCTTGGTGAACTCACAATTAAATAGCATACTTCAAATCAGCAGCAAAATCTGACATGAACAGTCCCATATATGTTATTTCTTATGCTCAAATAGCATTAAAAAAGGCTTATTTTTCAGGCTATATGAGTCAATGCACATGTGCAGTCATAAGCGAGAATCTCAGGTTTCTATGGTAACTGGAGCCTCTAATGGCAGCTGCAGTGATGCAATGACTTTATCAATCAGCGATTGGCTCCTTTACTTAGAAGGCGGGGCCTATTCTGCCATATTGCGCATTTCAGTTTCTCCCATTCATAACTAATAGGAGTGAACAGTCTTTCTATAGTCTTTAGTAATTAATGACAGAATTTTCATTTTGGGGTGAACTAACCCTAAAGTAACCAAAGGCTGTCAAGATGCAATAAAAATCACCATTAAAGTAGTCTATACAAATTATGCAGTATATTCAAGTATCTTTCAAGTGTATTCTGAAGTCTTACAATAGCTTTGAACTAATGCCATTTTGGTGTCTATGATGTTGACTTTTTGTAAATTGAAGTAAGCTAGATTTGAGGGTTTTTTTTTGTAAACAGTTGTTTTTATTGAGTAATAATTTAAATAAAAAGGATACCGCATATCAGAATGCATGCTTGCTCATTGTATGTGGAGGAATCCAGCGACTGACTAACATTTTCTTAGCTGCAGTGAAAGCAGCTAAAAGTAAGTTTCTCTGTTGCGAAGACAATGGCAATTCCGAGAAGTTATTTAGGAAGAAAAGTTCTGGAGTCAAATCTTTATCTAACAGGAATGATATGTCATGAGCAAGCTGAGACCAGAAAGAAACAAGTGCAGAACTAAGCTAGATTTGAGTTTTGAAGTAATTATCAGTGAATAAAGACGTAAATTTTGCACTGTTTTCCACACAAAGCTGTTATATGGCTTCAGTAGACAAGACAGGAATACAGTGCACAAGTTGAATGGATCACTTTAATGGTGTGGTTTCTTGTCCATTTTGGTCATTATGACCACAAGTTTTATGATTGCATGGATCTGTCTAATGATTCTCTAAAAAATTCTGCATCTTTTCCTTTTCTGTTGCACTTCAGATTAAGATTTAAAGAAAATTAATTTCTGAAAAACAAAGCACTTTTCCTTTTCTCAGCTTGTACGCTGTCAACATGTCTGTGTTCTCCTAATCAGCTCCATTGCTCCTCCCGTTACATGCATATTTGGGTTTGGGGGAGGAATGTTGCTTGAGAAATGGGCTATATTTGCTTCCTCTCTTATTCTCTCTGTTTATTTTTCGCTGCTTGGTCTTCTCCAGTCTGCAGTGGCAATCTCTCCATCTCTCTTTCTGTTTTTTTTTCTTTTTTGAGCTGTTTAAAATGGCTTTGTCCTTTAGTCTTTGTTCAGATCGACTCACACCAGTCATGTTGGCTCTGTCCCTGCCGTCTGTGTTACAAAACTCTTGTAAAGATGAGTTTGGACGAGTGAATGTTTTCAACAGAAATGTAGTGAATAGGTCATAATGTAGGGTGGGGGAGGTTTTATTGGAAGACTGCTTCATATTTTCTCCGTTTAGCAATGGCTGAGCTCACTTTATTAACTATTACAGCCCCACAAAAGGTCACAGCAATGTCTTGCTTTCTCCTGTGTTTGCAGATTTTACCATCATTGCTCAGACAATATTCCCCATCTTGTATTGGCAATGGGCTGTTTTCCGACATGAAAAGCCACATCTGTACAACATCTGGCACGCTGTAACATGAAAGCGCAAAGGGGGAATGGTCCGTGTTAGATTCACATCTTATGTCTGTAAACATCTTGCCCCAGTCCACTTTAAGTAGTAAAAGATGCCGCAGTGCCAGTCATCTATCTTATAGATTTAGTGCATAGTCTGAATGTGACTTTGTAAGTTCTTAAATTTTGAAGAAAAAAAAAAAATTCAAATTTTTATATCTTACTATTTCATATTTTGCTATGTATTTTTATTATGTAAAGGCAATATTTAAAGATCAGTTATCCCAAAAATGTAACAAATTTGTAACTTTTCAGTTTTTTTATTTCACTCAACATTTATGAAATACCTTTAAATATTTAATTCATAATTAGGGGCCAAGCACCCAAGGTGCGGAGGCACCTATTGTATCTGTTGGCGTTCTTTTTATTTTTATTTTCGATTCTTCTTCTTCTTCTTCCACTCTTGAGTCTATGGCAGCCCATAGAACCGTATGGTAAAAAGTTGTGAAATTTGGCACACAGTTAGAGGACAGTCTTAACTGTGTCCATAGCAAATCTATAACTCTCTAACTCTCTTAGTCTCTAACTCAATCCCTCTAGCGCCACCAGCTGTCCAAAGTTGCACTCATGTTTATGTTAATAACTTTTGAACCGTAAGGGTTCAAAAATTTTTTTTTTAGAATTTCATTTTTAGGTTTAGAAACAAAATTCTCTGATTCCTTTGGTCAAAACGAATCGAATGCACCCTATGACGTCATTTTCCGTTATGAAAATTTTTCCGCCATTTTGAATTTTCTAAAAAAACCTACTTTTTCGAACTCCTCCTAGGCCGTTACTCTGATTTTCACGAAAATTGAACCAGATCATCTTCAGACCATGCCGACAAAAAGTTATGGAATTCAATTCGATTCTTCAAACCGTTTTCAAAAAACACACAAACAAATTGTACGTAGTGCTTGCGAAAATAGACGTAAGGCTGTATCTCCGCAACGCTTTATCGTATTCAGACCAAACTTGGTACATGTCATCACAAGCATGACCTGAGGCATCATGCAGTGTTTCCGCGCAGCACCACTTACTGGAGTGGAGATATGAAAAATGGTTCTTTTTGCTTATAACTTCTGTTGGCTTTGACCAAAAATCATAAATTTGGTCTCGATAGATTCGGGGCATCATGTTGAGTCGAATGATATCCAATTTTCCCATATCGGCCATTTTGAATTTTGTGCTAAAATGCATTAGCGTATCGTTACGAAACTTGGTATGGGTCACCAGCACAATGACCTGAAGGAGCCTGAGAAGTTTCGGCGCAGTGCCACCTTGTGGTCAAAATTTATAACAAAATTTACAAAAATGCTAATAACTTTTGAATATATATTACCGATTGTAATGAAACTGGTCTCAGTAGATTCCTTGGGTCATGCTGAGAACACAGATATCAAATTGCCATAGTCAGCTGAACTTCCTGTCCACCATATTGTTTTTCTTTGAAAATCTACTTTTTCGAACTCCTCCTAGACTGTTGCTCTGATTTTCACCAAAATCGAACTGTATCATCTTCAGACCATGCTGACAAAAAGTTATGGATTTCAAGTCGATATGTCAAACCGTTTTCGTATACCGGAGCAACAAATTTGAGGAATGATGCAAAACCGACTCTTGAAACAGTATCTCTGCAATGCTTTGGCAGATTGACAGCAAACTTTGCATCAGTCACCGTCACCTTACTTTGACCATACCACATTAATTTGGTCACAGTGCCACCTATTGGTCGAAAGTGATGAACCAGTAAATCCTCATTTTTGATCATTTTTCAGCTCTTTTGCCTAAAATGATCTTAATAGGTCTTTAATTGCTCACAGTTGCAGTTAGTCTGATGCTCACAGTTGTGTTGGCTTGCTTCTTGTGCCGTTTTTGTGCTTGGCCCCGTAATTGCTGCTTGCAGCTATATTTCTAAATTATATTTAAAATATTTTAAATTAAATATTGTTCATTTTAAGGCCGTTAAATAATTTTTTTAGCCTTATCAAAATCATTAAAAATTTGGAGCTGTAATCTAGAGAGGTTAGTGCACATGAAGCAATTTAACTGTGATGACTTTTGCCGTGTCCCAAGACAGTCCACAAAGATTGAACCGAGCATTGCTAAATGGGACCTAGCCTACAAAGAATTGCTATTTTCACCTAGCAACTGTGACAACTGCTGTTGACGAGCACCAGTAACATGTACTGGATTATTTTGAAAGTTATATTAAACTGAACACAGATTTTACAACTGGACTAAATATGGTCACCTTGGTCCATTTATGTACATAATAAAGAGTATAAACTATCTATAAAATTGCATCTTTGTAAGATACAAGTCAACATTTGAACTGCTTTTTTTAAATTATTATTATTGTTCGATATTCAAATAAGTTGAAACCCAATACTTATATTTAAAGGGATAGTTGTCTTCATTTACTCAGCCTCAAGTCGTTCCAAACCTGCATACATTTTTTTCTTCTGCTGAACACAAAAGAAGATATTTTGAAGAATATGGGTAACCAAACAGTTGATGGACCCCATTGACTTCCATAGTTTTTTTTTTCCTTTTTCCATACTATGGAAGTCAGTGGGGTCCATCAACTGTTTGGTTACCCATATTCTTCAAAATATCTTCTTTTGTGTTCAGCAGAAGAAAAAAACGTATGCAGGTTTGGAACAACTTGAGGGTGAGTAAGCGATGACCCATTTTTGGGTGAACTATCCCCTCAAATGTAAGTACTGGGTAACCCTAACACTTCAGTATATTACAAATATTATCAGTCTTAGCATGTGTGGCTCGTTGAATTCCTCATTGCTCATTGCAATGAGACACACTGACTCACTGAGTTTTGGGGTGATTCACAATACTGTATAACACACCAACAGCAGCATTCAGTGAGTTTGTTTGGTTTATTTGGTCTTAAGAGCACTACTGACATGCAATCCCAGAGACTGTGGCAGATTTAATCTAAATTCTCCCTGTTGTTATGGGGCACTAAATAAATGGAAAATGTCTCCAGACAGACTGACCATGAAGTAGTGGTACTTCTCTCTGCCTGCACTATCGCTTCCCGTTCTGGTGGTTTGTGTTTTTTTTTCTCCATTGCTGCGGTATGACATCAGGTCTGGAACTCATTATGCCTGTTTTGACCATTCTGACATGAAACCTTGTCCCTCTCCCCTTTCGCCTGCCAGGTCTGGGTGAAAAGGAAAAAACAAACGAGTAATTTGGGCTTTCTTTCTTGCCGTTTGGTAAAGCTTAAAATAATTAAGTGTTTTAAAATCAGATATTTAAGAGTTCTCATTCATCTGTTCCCTTTGTGAGCAGATACAAACAGGGTGGAAGCACCTCACGTCCTCAATGTAATCCTGCCTGAGAACCAAACTCATCTCCTGCACCAAGTGGGCTACATCCTGGCGATCTTCCTGCTGCTTCTCTTAATGCTCATTGGCATCATCATGATCACGAGGCACTGCAGAAAGAAAGGTAAGATGATGTGGAGTGGAGTGATGATTTTATAAACAAGAAAAAGAAACCAGTGTGGCTCAAACGGCAAACTGCCTGAATAAAATTGATACCTTTGAGATTATAGGCTTGGATCTTACTGGACTTTCTTTTGATATTTTATCTGTTTAATCTGTTTCAGGGCTTGAATTTGAGGTTCGAAGGTCTGAGCGGTAAGGGTTTAAAAGTGTTTTTGAGTAAAATAATCATTTTGCACTTGCTAATACATGAAAAGCATAACTTTTGTTATACTTGGAAGTGGTCGCAGGACATCCATTGAGCTCGATGCCACAGAACTGCAACCCTATAATCAGGAAGACTTGCGACTGGGTAAGCGCAACCACATTTTTTCCATAATTTTTCAAACTCTTTCACTTAGAGTTGAAGTAGGTCATTTAAAAATGAAGACTTTATGAATACTCGCAAAATCACCAGACCAGATACTGTTACTCTGTAAAATCTAGGGGAATATGATCTGGTATTTTGCAAGAACTATATTTTTAAATATTCTCAAGAATGACTACATTGACATGGGGCTTTTTTTATTATTGGTTGATTGTTGTTTTTTTTAAAAGGGGATTTTCTAGTGAAATATCTTTTTTGAGAGCTGTGTGTCTCAGATCTGACATATGCATATATTAATAAGTCTGATTTATCATATTTTTTCATAATATTTACATAAGCTTTTATTAATGAAATCCTTGTTTTTGTTCTTCTTTAGACTACAAGAACAACATAATGAAAGAAAGGGCAGAGGCATACAACTATCCCTCTCCAAAAGTTACTGATCTTGACAGAGGTAATGTGGTCTCAATTAGTGAATCTCGTTCCGGACAGATGCATTGTGATGTATTTACATGCACTTTCTCTTTCTTCCTCTCTCTCACCTAAAGAAATGGAGAGAATGCCATGGAAGTGATTCATATTGAGCTGCTGGCTGGTCCAGAGTGTACTGATTGAGAAGAGATTCAAGGATTTTACATTTACATTGAGAACAGGAAAGGAATTACTTTCTACAGCATAATTAATGCTTACGTGATCTTATAATACTCAATTTCTGTTGATATTGGTAAGTCAATTTAAGTGAAATCATTTTTTTAATCATTACCGCAGTGTACCATAATGGTTTTTATGAATTCAGCATTTGGTGGTACTCTAAAATTCTGTGTGGTAGAACCCACTGTAAGTGTCTGAATCTGAATGGAAATTAATTATAAAACTCAGGAAGCAAACAAATAGCTGTGGCTTCAGGTCTAAATAGTCAAAGATGGTACACAAGTGAACCTCAAAGGCAAAATGTACTGTTTGTGCTATTCTGATGTGTAATCTATGTTTTATGTTTCTTAGGCATTTTGAGTCCTCTTGACCAGGACTTTTTTGGTCCATTGTCTTTTCATTCTGTTTCACAGCATTATGTAGAGGGCACAATTGCAGTTTATTTGCATTTGCAATATGAGCATTTTTCAGTTGTCCTAATTTTTCCAGCTATTTCCTTGGTCAGTAATTCTCATTTACATACAGTAGGTTATGAAGCATTTATGCAGTCGTTTTTATTTGATCTGGAGTGTACATTTATCTTTAAAGTTTGTATAGAGGACCAATGTACAAATACAATAAAGTTTATTCTGAAATATTTTGTGTGATTGTGATTAATTCATATATATATATATATATATATATATATATATATATATATATGTTTATACAGTATCTCTCTCTCTCTCTCTCTCTCTCTCTCTCTCTATCTATCTATATGTCTATATATATATATATATACATACATACACACACACACACATATACAGTGGGTACGGAAAGTATTCAGACCCCCATAAATTTTTCATTCTTTTTTATATTGCAGCCATTTGCTAAAATCATTTAAGTTCATTTTTTCCCCTCATTAATGTACACACAGCACCCCATATTGACAGAAAAACAGAATTGTTGACATTTTTGCAGATTTATTAAAAAAGAAAAACTGAAATATCACATGGTCCTAAGTATTCAGACCCTTTGCTCAGTATTTAGTAGAAGCACCCTTCTGATCTAATACAGATATAATACAGAGTCTTTTTGGGAAATATACAACAAGTTTTTCACACCTGGATTTGGGGATCCTCTGCCATTCCTCCTTGCAGATCCTCTCCAGTTCTGTCAGGTTGGATGGTAAACATTGGTGGACAGCCATTTTTAGGTCTCTCCAGAGATGCTCAATTGGGTTTAAGTCAGGGCTCTGGCTGGGCCATTCAAGAACAGTCACAGAGTTGTTGTGAAGCCACTCCTTCGTTATTTTAGCTGTGTGCTTAGGGTCACTTTCTTGTTGGAAGGTAAACCTTCGGCCCAGTCTGAGGTCCTGAGCACTCTGGAGAAGGTTTTCGTCCAGGATATCCCTGTACTTGGCCGCATTCATCTTTCCCTCGATTGCAACCAGTCGTCCTGTCCCCGCAGCTGAAAAACACCCCCACAGCATGATGCTGCCACCACCATGCTTCACTGTTGGGACTGTATTGGACAGGTGATGAGCAGTGCCTGGTTTTCTCCACACATACCGCTTAGAATTAAGGCCAAAAAGTTCTATCTTGGTCTCATCAGACCAGAGAATCTTATTTCTCACCATCTTGGCAAACTCCATGCGGGCTTTCATGTGTCTTGCACTGAGGAGAGGCTTCCGTTGGGCCACTCTGCCATAAAGCCCTGACTGGTGGAGGGCTGCAGTGATGGTTGACTTTCTACAACTTTCTCCCATCTCCTGACTGCATCTCTGGAGCTCAGCCACAGTGATCTTTGGGTTCTTCTTTACCTCTCTCACCAAGGCTCTTCTCCCCGGATAACTCAGTTTGGCCGGATGGCCAGCTCTAGGAAGGGTTCTGGTCATCCCTAATGTCTTCTATTTAAGGATTATGGAGGCCACTGTGCTCTTAGGAACCTTAAGTGCAGCAGAAATTTTTTTGTAACCTTGGCCAGATCTGTGCCTTGCCACAATTCTGTCTCTGAGCTCTTCAGGCAGTTCCTTTGACCTCATGATTCTCATTTGCTCTGACATGCACTGTGAGCTGTAGGGTCTTATATAGACAGGTGTGTGGCTTTCCTAATCAAGTCCAATCAGTATAATCAAACACAGCTGGACTCAAATTAAGGTGTAGAACCATCTCAAGGATGATCAGAAGAAATGGACAGCACCTGAGTTAAATATATGAGTGTCACAGCAAAGGGTCTGAATACTTAGGACCATGTGATATTTCAGTTTTTCTTTTTTAATAAATCTGCAAAAATGTCAACAATTCTGTGTTTTCTGTCAATATGGGGTGCTGTGTGTACATTAATGAGGGAAAAAAATGAACTTAAATGATTTTAGCAAATGGCTGCAATATAACAAAGAGTGACAAATTTAAGGGGGTCTGAATACTTTCCGTACCCACTGTATATTTTATATATATATATATACACTGCTCAAAAAAATTAAAGAAACACTTTTTAATCAGTGAATAGCATCAAGTCAGTCAAACTCTTGGGATATTGATCTGGTCAGTTAAGTAGCAGAAGGGCTATGTCTCCCAGCACAGTCTCAAGAGCATGGAGGAGAGATTCCAGGAGACAGGCAGTTACTCTAGGAGAGCTGGACAGGGCTGTAGAAGGGCCTTAACCCATCAGCAGGACCGGTATCTGCTCCTTTGTGCAAGGAGGAACAGGATGAGCACTGCCAGAGCCCTACAAAATGACCTCCAGCAGGTGTGAATGTCTCTGAGCAAACAATCAGAAATGGACTTCATGAGGGTGGCCTGAGGGCCTGACGTCCTCCGTTGTCAGACCCTACGCTGGTGCAGTGGGTCCTGGTGCATGACAATGCCTGGCCTCACGTGGAGAGAGCATGCAGGCAGTTCCTGGAGGATGAAGGAATTGATACCATTGAATGGCCCCCACACTTGCCTGAACTAAATAAAACAAAGTTATGCCACTGAATTTAATCGTCTTGTACAGTGAGTAAAGTGTGAGTTGTAGAATGTGAGTTTAGCCAGAATCTTTCATACCTATTAACTCTTGACTCGGGCCTGGTGTTTGCATTATTTTGGTAGGCCTGTTTTGTATGTTTCCTAAACAACCATCAAATAACTTCAGGAATACAGGAAGTAGAAGGACAGAGCTGCCCCCTGCTGTTAAAAATATATAATGACTCAAATGTCTGAAACAGGAGATACTTTCATGCCTGCAGAACTACAGAACATTGTACTTTTCTGTAGTTTTATTACATACACTTTTCTGTCTTCTAAGCATGTTCTCTTTATAAGGGCATGTTGTAAGGTGGCGGTTGCCAACTCCTTTTTCCTGCATTATATGGAGACTTTTATTTAGGCCTGCTGCTTTGCCACATTTATTAAAACTACAGTATATACTGTCTAATGTGTGCGGTAAAGTACTCCATTATAAATCCTAATGCTAAATGTACTGTATATTGTATATTGATTAGTATTAGATTGTTGATGTGGCTTTGGCACTTTCACATAAAAAATAGACCCTTAAAAAATGTCCTTTTTAGCTTTTCCAACAAATGGTAAGTGAAAAGATGCTCAATCATCAGGAGGTCAAGCTATTATTTATATATTTATAAAAGTATTTTCTAAAATGTTTTTAATCGTTATATATTTATTTTAGACTATTTTTATTTTATTTTCTATGTTCTATTCAAATACACACTGTAAAAAATCAAAAGTTGAGAAAACTTAAAGGATTAGTTCACTTTCTAATTAAAATTTCCTGATAATTTACTCACCCCCATGTCATCCAAGATGTTCATGTCTTTCTTTATTCAGTCGAAAAGAAATTAAGGTTTTTGATGAAAACATTCTAGGATTTTTCTCTATATAGTGGACTTCACTATATGGCACTTCAAACAGTTGAAGGTCAAAATTACAGTTTCAGTGCAGCTTCAAAGGGCTCTACATGATCCCAGATGAGGAATACATGTGCTGGTCATATAATTAGAATATCATCAAAAATTTGATTTATTTCACTAATTCCATTCAAAAAATGAAACTTGTATATTATATTCATACATTACACACAGACTGATATATTTCAAATGTTTATTTCTCTTAATTTTGATGATTATAACTGACAACTAAGGAAAATCCCAAATTCAGTATCTCAGAAAATTAGAATATTGTGAAAAGGTTCAATATTGAAGACACCTGGTGCCACGCTCTAATCAGCTAATTAACTCAAAACAGCTGCAAAGGCCTTTAAATGGTCTCTCAGTCTAGTTCTGTAGGCTACACAATCATGGGGAAGACTGCTGACTTGACAGTTGTCCAAAAGACGACAATTGACACCTTGCACAAGGAGGGCAAGACACAAAAGGTCATTGCAAAAGAGGATGGCTGTTCACAAAGCTCTGTGTCCAAGCACATTAATAGAGAGGCGAAGGGAAGGAAAAGATGTGGTAGAAAAAAGTGTACAAGCAATAGGGATAACCGCACCCTGGAGAGGATTGTGAAACAAAACCCATTCAAAAATGTGGGGGAGATTCACAAAGAGTGGACTGCAGCTGGAGTCAGTGCTTCAAGAACCACTACGCACAGACATATGCAAGACATGGGTTTCAGTTGCTGCATTCCTTGTGTCAAGCCACTCTTGAACAACAGACAGCGTCAGAAGCGTGTCGCCTGGGCTAAAGACAAAAAGTTATGTTCTCTGAATAAAGTAAATTTTGCATTTCCTTTGGATATCAGGGTCCCAGTGTCTGGAGGAAGAGAGGAGAGGCACACAATCCAAGTTGCTTGAGGTCCAGTGTAGACTTGTGCCGATATTCGGTAATGCGATAAATCGCGATAATGAATATGCACGATATTGTAATCGTCGGCACTTCAGAATACCGTAAATAATAATTAATTACCAATTATTAATTTTTTATAAGGCAATTAAGAATACTTTACCCATCAATCGTATAAAATGCACAACACCGCTGTATTCTGCGTCAAAAGGACACGCGCTCAGATGTAAACAATCCCAATGTGCACGAGAAGCACATGGCGGAACCAGTGAAGGAAACGAGCTGAATGAAAGTGCGCGTTCACTCTCTGACAGCAGAGGGCGCTGATGGAACAGCAGCGTGCAGCGGTTACCACGGAAACTGTGCAAACAAAGTAACTGCGCTAGTGAAGTTTTTAAAATGCTTCGAACAGCCATTCATTTTTTTGTAATCTCAGTGTTGTTCATCACAGCACCAAATACTGAATACTTAAAAAATACTTAAAAGGATATTTATTTTCAAACCTAAACATTTTTATATTTTAATCTGGACTACAACATGCCCTAATGATTAGAAATGTTCTGATTATTTGTTATTGTTCAGTAAAACTTTGAAAACATACAGCTTCATTAGTTAACATGTTAATTCATTATCACTAAACTGACAATAAAAATACTTATAAAGTATTAATTATTATTAATTAATGTTAATTTCTTAGTTACTATTTAATAACATTACCAAAATCAAAATAACGTATTTAATGGACCTGAGATAAAACTAACAATGATCAATTGTGTTTCTAAACTAACATTAACAAAAAATAACACTTTCTGTAACAAATGTATCTTAGTTAATGCATTAAATAGAGTAAAGTGTTATCTGTTGTTCTTTATAGCCTAATTCTTTTGCATTTTAATCTGTTTGAAAATTTCAGTCAGAGTTGTTTTTGTTTTATTACAAAAAGAGTTCTTAAACCTGTTAAACTATGACAAAAATGGTTTTGCAACTTATTTTAATATCGTGATAATACCGTATACCGTGATAAAAGCTTCATCAATTAATCGCAACATGAAAATTTGATACCGTCACATGCCTAGTCCAGTGTAAAGTTTCCACAGTCAGTGATGGTTTGGTGTGCCATGTCATCTGCTGGTGTTGGTCCACTGCGTTTTCTGAGGTCCAAGGTCAACGCAGCCGTATACCAGGAAGTTTTAGAGCACTTCATGCTTCCTGCTGCTGACCAACTTTATGGAGATGCAGATTTCATTTTCCCACAGGACTTGGCACCTGCACACAGTGCCAAAGCTACCAGTACCTGGTTTAAGGACCATGGTATCCCTGTTCTTAATTGGCCAGCAAACTCGCCTGACCTTAACCCCATAGAAAATCTATGGGGTATTGTGAAGAGGAAGATGCGATATGCCAGACCCAACAATGCAGAAGAGCTGAAGGCCACTATCAGAGCAACCTGGGCTCTCATAACACCTGAGCAGTGCCACAGACTGATCGACTCCATGCCACGCCGCATTGCTGCAGTAATTCAGGCAAAAGGAGCCCCAACTAAGTATTGAGTGCTGTACATGCTCATACTTTTCATGTTCATACTTTTCAGTTGGCCAAGATTTCTAAAAATCCTTTCTTTGTATTGGTCTTATAATATTAATAGTAATATTCTAATTTTCTGAGATACTGCATTTGGGATTTTCCTTAGTTGTCAATTATAATCATCAAAATTAAAAGAAATAAACATGTGAAATATATCAGTCTGTGTGTAATGAATGAATATAATATACACGTTTCACTTTTTGAATGGAATTAGTGAAATAAATCAACTTTTTGATGATATTCTAATTATATGACCATAAATAAATAATATAAGGTTTAACAATAAATGCTCATCTTGAACTAGCTCTCTTCTTCTTCTCTATTTGAAGTGTATTACTGCCCTCCACAGGTTAAAGTTTGAAATAATTGTTATATACTTGCACTAGCATATTGTATATGACAATTTAGTTCAAACTTTGACCTGTGGAGGGCAGTAATACACTTAGCAGTGTCTACACTACTGGAATTCAAATAGAGAAGAAGAAGAGAGCTAGTTCAAGCTGAGCATTTATGGTTAAAACTTATGCAATTTTTAATTTATTTTTAGAAAATGAGTGATGGTTTTTCTAGATAAGACCATTATTTCTCGTCTGGGATCACTGTAAACTGTCATTTTGACCTTCAACATGGAGAAAAATCCTGGAATGTTTTCATCAAAAACCTTAATTTCTTTTCAACTGAAGAAAGAAAGACATGAACATCTTGGATGACATGGGGGTGAGTAAATTATCAGGAAATTTTAATTTGAACGTGAACTGATCCTTTAAACATGTAAGGCAACAAACTTCAGCAGATTTTTGAGTTTATACAACAAAAAGTTGAGAAAACTCAAAAATCTCCTACAAAAACAAGTTGAGAAAACTCAAAAATATGTTGTCTGTTGCCTTAAACTTACAGTGCAGTTTGAATTGTAATATTGTAATAACGTTGTAATAAAATTAAATTAAATTTAAAAAAGCTATGAGAGAGATTTCTGTGTTTTTTTGTAAAAATGCTAGAGACTATTAGTAAATTTTTTGGGGGAATGTTCTAATGTACACGATTGTTAATTTTATAGAAGCTGATGTGATTAAAAGTATTTCTCATCGAATGGTAAATCAAATCTAGTATTTATATTTGATTGAATTATTATAATTGCTTGTTATTATATTCATAAAGTCAAATGGAACAGAAAATGCCTATGTTTGAACAATTTAAAATTGTCCTTAAAACATTTGGAAACAATATGAAAAAAGAAAAAAACTGGTAAACTATGCATCTGTTTAATATGTAGAATTGTTGCTTAGTACTTACTTTATTTAGATTCTGAAATTTTGTTTACTAAAGCGTTTGGAAAACCTGTAGTATAAAGTTGTAAGAAATCCAGTGTTTTAACAGCTGTTGCCTTAGCAAGAGCCACAGCAGCTCAGTCAGTTGACTGCCGCTAGAGGGCAGCCTACCTCCACGAGAAACCTGAAATGGTAGAATATCCTGAACTCCAGCTCGTAGGGATGTGAACCGTCCCTTCCTGTTTTACTGGCGATCAGAGAGAAACATTGACGCCGTAATAGAGACGCGCAGGCTTCGATTATGTCTGGAACCGCTCTCTCCGTCCAAGACCAGGATTTTTGTTTGCCTACGTGAAACCGGCAACCAGCAATGTCGCCTTATAGCGCATATAAGACACTTGACGAGTCATAGTCTACAAATATATATTTTTTATCGCGCTACTACAACCCTTGCTCCTTCTTCTGTCAATGATTGTCCTACCCATATAAGCCTACTCATGGCGGAGACCAAAATTATATACCATATCGACGAAGAAGAAACCCCTTATTTAGTGAAACTGACGGTTTCTCCGGAAAAAGTCACGTTGGCGGATTTTAAAAATGTCCTTAACAACCGACCGGTCAACAGTTATAAATTCTTTTTCAAATCTATGGATCAGGATTTCGGGTAAGTAGGGGGAATTATGATTTGCTCATATTGTAGTGTGTGTTGGTAGCCTGTTCAACAACCACGATCACACCCATCATCGACTCAGCGTTATGGCAGCCGCACGCCTTATAGACGCTATCAAACCTGGAAAGCGTTTAGAACGTTTGATTGTTCGTTGTGACGTTGTTACATTGTTGCTGCTGGCACCTGCTTTGAACCCGTGTTATAAAGTGCGCGTTCCTGCGCGGGTGCGTGTGCTCGACTCAGAACCCACCACCACTGTGGCAAGCCGTCGTAACATTTATATGCCCTTCCAGTGGAGTCTGAAATATCGAGTGCCGAGCACAGAATGACCAAGTGAAGTTGTATTTACAAGTGGAATACTCTTAATTCTACATGATACACGAGTTGTCGAGTTGAAACATGGCAGGAAGACTGATTAAATATTACACATTTTTATCTAAAATCTATATATATGGATCATTGAGCAGAAAGCAAGTAGTGAATGGTGTAAAGTTAAAGGGTTAGTTTACCCAAAAATGAAAATTCTGTCATTTATTACTTACTCTCATGTCGTTTCACACCCGTAAGACCTTCATTAATCTTCGGAACACAAATTAAGATATTTTAGTTGAAATCCGATGGCTCCGTGAGGCCTCCATAGGGAGAAATGTCACTTCCTCTGTCAAGATCCATTAAGGTACTAAAAACATTTAAATCAGTTCATGTGGGTACAGTGGCTCAATATTAATATTATAAAGCGATGAGAATACTTTTGGTGCGGCAAAAAAACAAAATAACGACTTATTTAGTGATGGCCGATTTCAAAACACTGCTTCAGAAGCATCGGAGCATAAATTAATCAGTGTATCGAATCATGAATCGGATCGCGGGTCAAACTGCCAAACTGCTGAAATCACGTGACCTTGGCGCTCCGAACTGCAGATTCGACACACAGATTCATGACACTCCGATGCTTTCTGAAGCATTGTTTTGAAATCGGCCATCACTAAATAAGTCGTTATTTTGTTTTTTTGGCGTACCAAAAGTATTCTCGTCGCTTTATAATATTAATATTGAGCCACTGTACTCAGCACTGAGCTGATTTAATATGTTTTTAGTGCCTTTATGGATCTTGACAGAGGAAGTGACATTGCTCCCTATGGAGGCCTCACAGGAGCCATCGGATTTCAACTAAAATATCTTAATTTGTGTTCCAAAGATTAACGAAGGTCTTACGGGTGTGGAACGGCATGAGGGTAATTAATTTTTGGGTGAACTAACCCTTTAATCACTCGACTTTTTAATTTGTAATACCATGAAATAATTTTGAATTGAGGTGTAGTTATATGGGTTTACTGTTCTCAGTATAATTCTTTGTGCACTTGTAGGCAGCATCCTTACTAACTAGTCTTTAATTGTTAAAGGTACCTTTATTTAATTACTAGTAATCCAATATTGACCAGTTTCTTTTTCATTTTCAAATTTCAATTTGAATATTCATTGGTTACTAGTAGTGACTTGTATTTTTTTTTTTTTTAAATCAGTCACTTGTAATCATTACATACTGCTACTTACTGACTTATCCTAACAGTGACTAGTAACTTTTCAATTGTCACTGGTAACAAATTACAAATTATTTATTTTTTTCTCATAACTTTTCTAACAGTTACTAGATTCCTATCAGAATCAGAGGTGACCATAGAATTCAATAACAAAAAATTGCATTTTTTTTTTTTTTTGCCATAACAGTGGAAGAGACTAGTAGCAAAAAGAAGGCCTACTAATATCGGAAGAAATTCTGAACTACTAGTGACTAATGTTTGCAATCACGTGGTTCTGATGATGCACGAAATTCAGTGGGAGGGCAGGAAGTAAAGAAACTGAATGGAAGACAGTGAAGTCCGTATTGTAGCGGTTTAGACGCTATTTCAAAAGAGAGGTGTAAACAGAAAATCACCACATACTGTATGTTGGATGTGATCTTTATGTTATGAAGAGGAGCGAATTTTCAGATGAATTGAAAGACTTGCCTGCCATTGAGGTGGTAGATATGGAGAATGTGAAGCTGCTGTCACGCCGTGTTCAGGTCTGGGTTTGTTTATATTGCGCTGCCTTTCTGCTAGTGAGTTTAGGGCAGTATTTTGATTCTGAAAAATGTCACCATTGTAGGTCATTCATGCTGAATCGAGAATTGCAATAGGAACATCATCGTTCAGGGAAAAAAAATGGATGGTGTAATACAATTTTTGCCTTTTCTATGTGTAAAAACACTAAGGGAAGCAGGTTGAGGAGGTGACGAGGAGACGCTGTATAGCAAATCTAATAATATCAATGATTAAACCCACTGGCTATCACTCAATAAAATAATCACATAGCTGAGTGTTTTTGAAAGTTTTGTATTTTGTTTGATTTAATAATTAACATTACATTTGCGAGTATAACTCTCACTTGGCTTGTGAATGAGCATAACTTACACGCAGCCACTTCAAAACTGTTCACAAGATTCTTTGAGTTTCATTTTGGTTATCATTTGTTGAAATACATTTTAAAAAATCCAGTGTCGGTGTCTGTCCGCTGAATGTGACTGACAGCCGATTCTCCTCCGTGGCCATATGGGAAAGTGAATATTTACAGAAAAGAAAACATTAAAACTACAGTTACATTTACACCCTTCCAAAGAAATGGATTGACTTCTGTCAGCTTGTTGAACACATTTTTTATTTGGACATTTTTTACCGTATGATGGCTGAAGCAGCAACACGTGACACTGTTTTCACGGTAACCAGATCAAAATTGTTTTCTACAAAAATTCTACAAAATGTAAGTGAAAACACCAAATGATCATGCAATGGGATAAAATAGCTTCCCAAACGATACCATGAAGAATGTGAATATTTAACCAAATCAAAAACAAAAAAAGTAAGCAGGTATCCATATTCATTTCAGTATCAGCAGATACAAAATGCTATTAAAGGCGACAACTTTTAAAGTTTAAAAACGATATATAAGTTACGTAAACGTTAAAAGCTCATTGTGGTTTCTTGGTTTGATCGATTTGAGCAACCATAAATGACACAAAACATGAATTTTGAGTTTGTGATAGCGATTCCTATATAGAAAAATCACTTCCTGCCCTCCAGCTGCATTTCGCGCCACAGCAATGACGTCATGTGCAAACAACCTATTGAATAGATACTAGTTACAATTGAAGTACTAGTATCTAGTTATTAGTGAAATTGAAAAAAAGATACTAGACGGTGTTTGATTAATTACTAGTGATTTAGTAACATCATAAATGCTATTTAGTTTTAATGAATAAATGTTAAATGGCTTGCCACAGCACCACACATGCACTGCAACAGAGCTAATTTTGTCAACTCCAGTCGCATGCTTCGAGTTGTCCACATGGTGCAAATATATCATGGTTGTTTCCTAATACAGTGTCTTGTGTTGTAACTTCATTTGACAGTGACTTGTGCTCTGGTTTCCCTCAGGTTTGAAGCTTTTGAAGTTAAGGCCTGGCCTTCAAAGGCATTGTAATAGAAAATCTGAACATGACAAAGTCAGTCTGATTTTGTAAAGTTGACAGCACCTTTTGAGACTCTAAAACAAAAACACTCACATATCACCCAGAGGGGAGAATTATGTTAATTAAAATTGACTGACTTGTTAGACAGGTATCTGTGCTCCAGTGTTGACCAGATCAAAGGAAGACATCAAACATAATCTTTAAATCCAACGAACATCTCGCAGGTCCTAATTTGTTCAGACTGCAAACTCATTAGTATAGCAGAATTTCAGTAATTTTCTGTCACTTCAAAATCACCAGTAGACTGAGGTTAGTTTTAGGGGAAGTGAGAGAGACTGTGAACCTGCAGCTGTCAGACAGAACTATCACTTTCTAATTTGTCAGTGTCACCCAACATGAATGGATTAGCCTAATATTTCCAAATGCAAAAGGAGCAGCTGTCATTACAGCTTCATATTATTTTGTGATTGATAAACATTGTTCATTTTGAAATCGAGCCATATTTGAGAAGTGTTTATATTCATTCACAATAGGTTAACTAGTGTTTTGAGTAGGCAATATTCAAACGGTATTGAAGCTGTAGTACAATAAAATAAGTTTATTCTAACAGAAAATTATTTTTAAACAGAAACAGCCTGTTATACATATTACATGACATTAAATTTAATTATAATAGCTATAAGAATAGCAGTGCATAATTACAAGCAATTCATTTTTTAGTTGTTACAAACACCACATAATCAAATCTGGGTGGCATTTGATGTTTTTTTAATTAATTAATTTATTTTTAAATTATGGTTTCTTCTAGTGTCTGTAATATAATTCTATTTTATGTAGTTATAAACAGTCTCCTGGCTGAGATTGTCATTTTAGATGAGTTACTTATAAAATATTTTCCTTAATTCAGTTGAACTGACTAAAAAAACTGTAACGATAACTATATTAGTGTCCACAGACACCAATGCAATATGCATTATTAAGTTCTATTTATAATATGTCTTGGATGGAGATGCTCCGATGCAGTAGGGAATGTGGTTATTTGTCACAATTTCAGTTTGAAGGCCTGTTTAATCCTACATAGCCGAGGCTATTGATCTACCACCTTCATCAGATGCTTTTAAAGGGTTAATTCACCCAAAAATGAAATTTCTGTCATTAATTGCTCACCCTCATGTCGTTCCACACCCGTAAGACCTTCGTTCATCTTCAGAACACAAATTAATTTTTTTTTTGATGAAATCCAAGAGTTATCCCCCATAGAATGCAACGTAATTACCATCATTCAAGTTCCAGAAAAGTAGTAAAGACATCATTAACATATTCAACATCACTACAGTGGTTCAACCCTAATCTTATGAAGTGACGAGAATACTTTTTATGGCCAAAAACAAAACAAAAATAACTTTATTCAACAATTTCTTGTCTACCCTGTCATTGTACACTGTTTACATTCAGCGCTTCCAGGTTCTATGTCAGAACGCCGGCTCAGTATTGGCCGACACTGTTCACGTGAGCAGCACGAGTCATGCATGTGATGCTGACGCCGGAGCTGGCCAATAATGAGCCGGCGTTCTGATGTAGAACGCGGGAGCGCTGAACGTAAACAGTGTAGAATGACAGTGTAGAATGACATGGTAGAGAAGAAATTGTTGAATAAAGTCGTTATATTTGTTTTGTTTTTGCACACAAAAAGTATTCTTGTTGCTTCATAACATTAAAGGTGCCCTCGAATTAAAAATTTAATTTACCTTGGCATAAAATAACAAGAGTTAAATAACGTAGATCACTGATAAGCCACGCAATATCGCGTTCATTATCGAAGGCGATACATCTGCGATATGAACGCGATATTGCGTGGCTTATCAGTGATCTACGGCTCTGTCTATTAAATGCCGCTCCATTTGAAAGCAGGTGATGGCGATTTAGCGGCAATCAGGGAACCGGCTTTACTGTATATCGCCCAGCCCTAATATGTACGCCCCCAATATTTGCATATGCCAGCCCATGTTCAAGGCATTACACAAGGGCAGCCAGTATTAACGTCTGGAGCAGCACAGCCGAATCATCAGACTAGGAAAGCAAGCAAGAACAATAGCGAAAAATGGCAGATGGAGCAATAATATCTGACATGATGCATGATATCATGATATTTTTAGTGATATTTGTAAACTGTCTTTCTAAATGTTTCGTTAGCATGTTGCTAATGTACTGTTAAATGTGGTTAAAGTTACCATCGTTTCTTACTGTATTCACGGAGACAAGAGCCGTCGCTATTTTCATTTTTAAACACTTGCAGTCTGTATAATGCATAAACAACTTCATTCTTTATAAATCTCTCCAACAGTGTAGCATTAGCCGTTAGCCACGGAGCATAGCGTCAAACTCATTCAGAATCAAATGTAAACAATATAACAGTATACAATACTCACATAGTCCGATGCATGCATGACGAACACTTTGTAAAGATCCATTTGAGGGTTATATTAGCAGTGTAAACTTTGTTTATGGTGTTTAAGGCAAGCGCGAGCTCTTGGGGCGGAGAGCACGAGAATTAAAGGGGCAGCAGCATAAATCGGCTCATATTTATTGATGCCCCAAAATAGGCAGTTAAAAAAATTAATTAAAAAAAATCTATGGGTTATTTTGAGCTGAAACTTCACAGACACATTCAGGGGACACCTTAGACTTATATTACATCTTGGAAAAAAAACTTTCGATGGCACCGTTAAGGTTGGACCACTGTAGTCACATGAACTGTTTTAACAATGTCTTAACTACTTTTCTTGACCTTGAGTGATGGTAATTATGTTGCTTTCTATGGGGGATAAAAAAAAACTCTTGAATTTCATGAAAAATATCTTAATTTGTGTTCTGAAGATGAACAAAGGTCTTACGGGTTTGGAACGCTATGAAGGTGAGTAATTAAAGGGATAGTTAGCCCAAAAATGAAAATTCTGTCATCATCACAGAATTTTCATTTTTGGCTGAACTATCTCTTTAATGACAGAAATTTATTTTTGAAATTTATGAACTAACCCTTTAAACTCCCATATGCACCACAACACATGTTGGTGTTCTAGTATGACCTTCCAAAAAAAACCTTGCTTTTCCTGTTAACATAGGATAGTTTACTAACAGTGTTGCTTTCCTGTCACACCTAGCACTGAGTGCTCAGTTGGCCCTGGTGACCGTGAAGCAGATTGCGAGAACAAACAACGCTTGACCTTCAAAGCCAGACTGCTATGGTTTACTAAGTTATCCTTGGCAAATAGCAAACTTGGGCCTACACTGAAAAAATTGGAACAATTTTCACTCAGAAATTTCCAGTAAATTTCACAATTAATTACAGCATGTAACATTGAATTAAACGTGGAATTTCGTATTTATACGAAATAATATTTGTTTTATTTACTACTTGAAAAAAACGTTATTTTTTACACAGTGCAAAAAGGATACTTTGAGTTTCAGCATGCAGTCTACAAAACTATGAGTCACAACTTGGATCGGGACACATTTCAGAACCATAAATGCGTTCCAGCGGGAGATGATTTATTTTGTGTGCAGCTAAATGCGGCAAATTATTTTTAGACAGCCTTGCATTGTTTATTCTTCAACCATTCATGAAGCAGGAAGAAATCCAACCAGTACAAGTCTTGTGAGATCTCTCATGCTCAAAAAATGGTTTTTAGGCCTCTGTAATGTGGGCTAGTTAACATTTACATTTTCAGATCAGCGATGAACTGATGAACTCTGGGATGGCGTAGAGACGCACCCCTTATTATCACATCATAACTAGCCCTACAACGTCCAACATAAACATCGCTAATCCCACTATTACTGCCATAGATCCCCACTGTGTGTGTCCTCCGTAATAATAAACAACATTCTGCTGCTTCTGATAATATCTTCTTATTATCCGCCACAGTCTGTTAATACCCCTGTAAACCTTTGCTCAAAGCTTTGAGGATAGACGGCAGCGGCAGACACCCAAACACCATCTCTCTGAGGGCCAATTTGTGCCAGTTACCTCTACTGCACTGCTGCTGCTGCATGTGATTGTTGGATAACATAATCTTAAATGAATCTGATGTGTTTAACAAGATATCAGTGGAGCATATGAATGAGGACTGGGAATAATGCTCCAGATGGATTTCATTCGCATTTAAGTACCCTCAGTACACGTTGCATACAGAGAGTGCTTGTGTTTTAACTAATGGTTACCTGGTAATTGATTCCTTGGTGTCAGGCCAGGTTGATGTATTTTTTATCAGACCCCCACTGCCTTCACAGAAAGATTTCAGTCGTGTTTAATTTTTAAAGCGCTGCTGTCGCGTGTGTTGTGCGGAAGGATGTGGTTGGCGTTTGACTGGAAGTGATATGTCACTCTGTACTTAGCAGCTTGTAGGTGAATAATCTCATGGTCTCATTCACTGGCTGATTATCAGGCATTAATCGGACTGGGTTGGCCCTCGTCTCAGCCTTGATTATTTGTTATAAGATTGCACTGAGCTGGGCCGCAGCTCACAGATGGAACGGTCCCACAACACAGGAAATCCCTGAAGTAGATAAATGATATCATGACCATGTGGTTGCTAGTCAAAAAATCCCTATAGATTTCTGAATGAGGGCATGTGCATGGTCATATGGTCGATCTTATTCACTGTGATGGTCATCAGTGGTGCTTGCATCTCTTTTACCCTTTTTAGTAAGGCTATTTGAGCTACAAACATGAATTGTACTAGGGCTGCCATATATATCATTTTAGCATCGATATTGCCATGTGTGCTTCCGCGATAGTCACGTCGCAGGATTTGTGATGTCACGTGATTCTCCGTTTAATTGCAAAGTTTAACCATCATAGACCGAAAGTTTATCATTTGCACATGCTTTTGGTTCTGTCAATTTAAACATTCAGTTAGTTAATAAAGGTCTTCTGAAGCAAAGTGATGCATTTGTGTAAAAAAAAAAAAAAAAATCCATATTAAGTTATGAAGTAAAATATCTAGCTTCCACCTTCCATATTGAAATTATGAAAAAAATGGAACTGGCGTTGCATCAGTTAAAGGGTTAGTTCACCCAAAAATGAAAATTCTGTCATTAATTACTCACCCTCATGTCGTTCCACACCCGTAAGTCCTTCGTTCATCTTCAGAACACAAATTAAGATATTTTTGATGAAATCTGATGGCTCAGTGAGGCCTCTATTGCCAGCAAGATAATTAACACTTTCAGATGCCCAGAAAGATACTAAAAACGTATTTAAAACAGTTCATGTGACCACAGTGGTTCAAACCTTAATGTTATGAAGCGAAGAGAATACTTTTTGTGCGCCAAAAAAACGATTTTTCGACAATATCTAGTGATGGCCGATTTCAAAATACTGCTTCGTGAAGCTTCGAAGCTTTACCAATCTTTTGTTTTGAATCAGTGTTTCGGATCGCGTATCAAACTGCCAAAGTCACGTGAACTATTGAAATTTTGAAGCGCTTATGACGTAACAAAGCCTTTTTTACTTAAATCACGTGACTTTGGTGCTCCTGATTCGAAACAAAAGATTCATAAAGCTTCAAAGCAGTGTTTTGAAATCGGCCATCACTAGATATTGTTGCTTTTTGACGCACAAAATTGTACTTTGAGGAGTTTGTTTCTTTTCTAAGAAATCTGACTTAAGAAAACCAGTTAGTTAGTATTATTTTTTATAACATTGTAGCATTTAAATTATGTATATTTTTTATATTTTCAGTTTTCATTTTAATTTAGGTTTTAGTCATTTCATTATGTGCTTTTGCAATTTTTATTAGATTTTGTTTTTCTAATATTTCTGCTTGCTTTAATATTTTCTTTACTACATTGCAAAGACCACATAGTAACCACATAGCAATGCTCTGGCCACCGTCCATAACATACTAGCATCATGGTGGTAGTTCTGATTTTGAAAATTTTATTGCTTGCTGAAAGGGATAGTTCACCCCAAAATTAATATGTAGTCATCATTTACTCACCCTCATATTCTTTTATGACATTTTTCTGTGCAACACAGATTAAAAAAAATTGTCCATAAAATTTATTTCAGTGGGGTCCATCCCAAGCAACATTGGCTTTTCATTGCATGGACAAAAGAAGCAATATCGTTTGTGTTCCACAGATGAAAGTAATTCATACAGGTTTGGAACGACATGAGGGTGAGCAAATAATTACTGCATTTTAATGAGAACTGTCCTTATAAGAAACTCAAATTATTTTTATGTGTTAAGTCAATATTATTACTCCAGAGGCGTTGTGAGTTTGGACAGACCACACTTCCTTATAGCCACCCCCACGTTCCTCGCTGTATGCATGCTGTATATTGTAAAGTCCTCTTGAGAGGACACAAACACTTCCTACCCATGACTAGAGTTACACCCCAGTTTCCTGTGCTGGGCTCAGGGCGCTCGTACAGGCTGCAGAAACTCTCCTTGTTTTGTAACTCTTTCCACAAGACCATGTTATCATCATCCTTCAGTCCCATTCAACTCACCTCCTCAGTTTCACAGCCGTGTGGGTGATGTGACCTGGAAGTTCTGGAGGAGCGGAGAGGAAGACGTTATAATAACGTCAGACTGCTGGAATTTCTCAAGTCATAACGCTCTGTCAACATATTTTTCCACTGCACAATATTGATTTTTATGTTATGCTCAAAATATACTCACAGATATTACATCTAGGCTACATTTATTCATTTAGCAGATGCTTTAATACAGTGGGGATTCGAAGGAATGCTGCAGTTCACAAGCAGTTCATCTTAAAGAGACATGAACCTAAGAAGTGATGTGATACAAAGTTCTAAAATTGTTAGACAATGTTAGAAAATGACAAGCTAGAATGGATGTAGTAGTGACAAAAAAGAGGAGAGAAGAGGCTGTATAGTGCTGTTCAGTCATGACATCAGTTAGTAGGCCAACCCGGAGGGCTAATTTGCTATATGTTCCCTCAGGAACTTCAAATGGGTTTTTAGAGTGGCTGTGTTCGATTTATGATTAAAATAATCTGTGGTTAATGTTACTCGGAGACCGTTTCCGTTTTGTTCTACAACAAAAAATGATACCTCAAATGAGACCTTTGAAACATTTCTCAGATAAAAGTCTCTATGAGAAATAGAAACAAATGAAACAATTGTTGGCATATTTGATGAGAAATATTTGAGTTCATGTTGAAACGTGACTTTTGATTGCAGATGGTGATCTTTGAGATCTTTCTAAAAATTGGGAACACAGAAAAAAATACCATAACCAAATGATTTTCATGATTTCGGTTCTGTTAATGGCTTTTGCAGTATGATTCCCAAACAAATGATTATGAGTAGGTTCTTACAGTTGCCACTAGTGTAGTCCAATTCCTGAACAAATGACTCTTATGAAATGGTTCTTTTTAGTGATTCAGAATCAAACAGCTTGTAGTTAGATTTGTAAACAAATGTGTCTTATGAACTGGTTCTTTTGAGTAAATCAAACTATGTGAACAGTGTAGACCAATTCACTCTTTGCCAGGAGTTTGATTGACAGTTTGATGCCATTTTGTCAGACAAACAAACCAGAGAGCAGAGTTAGGTTAACGTTGGTGGACTTGAACTTGAAAAATGGTGTATATTGACGTCTTTCCCTGGTTGAAACAACATACCTTCTGATGTTCATTCATGTTTATTTCATGCTATAACTAGAAGGAAGAGATGATCGGTTCACGTGCTGCTTGAAATGAGCTACAGCGATCTGTCATGACACATTAAAGGTGCCCTAGATTCAAAAATTGAATTTACCTCTGCATAGTTAAATAACAAGAGTTCAGTACATGGAAATGACATACAGTGAGTCTCAAACTCCATTGTTTCCTCCTTCTTATATAAATCTCATTTGTTTAAAAGACCTCCGAAGAACAGGCGAATCTCAACATAACACCGACTGTTACGTAACAGTTGGGATCATTAATATGTACGCCCCCAATATTTGCATATGCCAGCCCATGTTCAAGCATTAGACAAGGGCAGCCAGTATTAACGTCTGGATGTGCACAGCTGAATCATCAGACTAGGTAAGCAAGCAAGAACAATAGCGAAAAATGGCAGATGGAGCAATAATAACTGACATGATTCATGATAACATGATATTTTACTGATATTTGTAAGTTGTCTTTCTAAATGTTTCGTTAGCATGTTGCTAATGTACTGTTAAATGTGGTTAAAGTTACCATCGTTTATTACTGTATTCACGGAGACAAGAGCCATCGCTATTTTCATTTTTAAACACTTGCAGTCTGTATAATTCATAAACACAACTTCATTCTTTATAAATCTCTCCAACAGTGTAGCATTAGCTGTTAGCCACGGAGCATAGCGTCAAACTCATTCAGAATGTAAACATCAAAATAAACACTGTACTTACGCGATTAGACATGCTGCATGACGAACACTTTGTAAAGATCCATTTTGAGGGTTATGTTAGCTGTTTGAACTTTTTTTATGTTGTTTAAGGCAAGCGCGAGCTCTTGGGGCGTGGAGCACGAGATTTAAAGGGCCACACACCCTGAATCGGCTCATTTCTAATTATGCCCCAAAATAGGCAGTTAAAAAAATGAATTAAAAAAAATCTATGTGGTATTTTGAGCTGAAACTTCAGACACATTCAGGGGACACCTTAGACTTATATTACATCTTTTAAAAAAAATAGTTCTAGGGTACCTTTAAAGAGCCTCAAAACGGTATTTATTGTTTGAATTTCTTAAAAAATTTGAAAATTTGAAAGCTGAGACTTATACCAAAAGTAACCTGCCCTGTCTTGTGTTTTGGCACGTTGTCATGTATTTTTTACTGCTTGAGAACATAATGTGTGACGAGAGAGCGTCATGGCTTGTCGAACGTAGCAACAGTAGCTAAGGGGGGCGGGTCTTTGCGAAGGGTCAATTCCTAAGCAAATTAATTTAATGAACTGGTTCCCACTGTAGTTCTATTCTTGAACAAATTACTCTTATGATCCTGCTCTTTTTAGTAAACCAAAAGCATACAGTGTAGTCAGCGTAGTCTGATTCTTGAACAAATGACTCTTCTGAACCAATTCTTTTTAGTGAACCAAACAAATACCCTGCATCCAATGTCTTCCTTAAAAAAAGAATTCCTTAAAAAAAGAATCTTATTCTAAATTAAGTGTTAAATGTCCAAATATTTCAGTTATAAAAAGAATGTAATGATGTTCAATTATGCACTTAATAGGCTATTATTATTATTATTATAATTATGTCAAGTGAAAGAAATTGTTGAATTTGTTTTATTATGCACTATATAGTAAGCTATACATATTTTAAATGATTATAGTTTGTATGTACTTAGTATAATCATTAACTTATAGCTGATAGAGACCTAATTTCTAGGGAGGACCCAATTTGTCAGGACACCAGCTCTCTTTAGTGAATCAGTGACACTTATGAATCAGTCAGAGCGGTTGGTGAACTGTTAGAAATCAGTGTAATTTTAGTGGTTATTCATATGTGAAAGTTTTATTTAATACAGGTATATTTAGAGTTAATTAATGGTTTGCATTGTTTTAGCATTAAAAATATGTAATATAATATAGAATATAAAAACACCTTTTGATCTCATGGCCGTGTTAAATATATATTGTACATTCCTAGTAATTCTGCTCTGCCAGATTGCGAATCAAGCCTTCCCTTTAGTGGTTTTGTCAGTCTCATGTGGTTTGTATGTGTGTGTATGGACTAGTCCTGTACACAGTGACATGAGACCAGCAGGTGTGTGACTCCTGAACCTCGACTGGGAGGGTTAAAGGGTAACTGTGTGGTATTTATGTAGGGAATTTACAGCCTGGGATGGACACTCTGCTAACACACTCGCTCACTCTATTAATAACCTCCTGTGCCCTGACACCTTTCGCACATAAATGTGCACACACTTAAATGTATATATATATATACCCTCAATACTCATAAATGCGCACACACATAGAGAAATATTAAATTTACATTTATACTAAGCCACTGTATCAGTCAAGCAGTAGCAGTTTTAGTAGGTAATCTGGAATATGCATGAGGTACTAATGAGGGCCGTTAAAACGGAGTAGTTTTCAATAGAGTAGTCGGTCAACAGGGGCGTTCAGCATTCTCATCATGAGCAGCCAGCAGTTGAGAGCTAAGTGGAAAATTCCGCTGTTTGAGCGTGACATGCTTTCAGTATGCCTCAGCTTTTGCAAATAGATGTGAACTGGTGTGCAATCCTGGGTGCTGCTCTCACAGAGTCCCTAACAGTTTGTGTTCTTTCCCGCAGAGTCGTCAAAGAGGAAATCTCTGATGATAACGCCAAGCTGCCCTGCTTCAACGGAAGAGTGGTGTCCTGGGTAAGTGAGACGGATGGTGCCCTCCTCTCTGTCTTGGACAGATTGTGACATTTCAAAATATTAATGTATCAGCCCTGCTGGAAAAAAAAAAAAACCCAGGCCTAAGCTGGCTTTAGTGAAGTTCTTTTTAGTGCATCAAACATATGCATGACCTGGGTAGTCCGATTCCTCAACAAATGACACTTATGAACTGGCTGTTTTTACATAACATACAACGCAATTATTGTCGTAAGATTCCCAAACAAATTACACCCATTTACAGATTCTGTTTGGTTAGTCAGAAACATACAGCACAACTAGTGTCATTAGATTCCTAAACAAATGATTCTTGTGAACCGGCTCTTTTTAGTTGAAGCAAACAAATACAGCGCCACCATTGTATTCCAGTTGCTGATCGAATATATCTCTCTTTTTAAAAAAAAAAAAAAACATCATGACCATTGTAGTCCCATTCTTGCACAAATTACTCTTATGATCCTGCTCTTTTTTTTTAGGGATGTCCCGATCACGTTTTTTTGCCCTCGAGTCCGAGTCATTTGATTTTGAGTATCTACCGATACCGAGTCCCGATCCGATACTTCTATAATACATAAAAAAGAATAAAGAAGAGCGAAAAAAGAGATCCAGGATCCAGGAACAGTGCTTTTCAGGTTTTTCAGGTATCTAACAGTAGTTTTCAAGTACAGAAAATGGATAAAGTAATCAAATATAAAATATCACTGCATATTATCTTTACTGTATAAAATAAATAAAGATTAATCATTATTGAAGTTACAAAAACTATTCAGTCAAGAGCAGTGAGTGATTTCTTTGTTATTTGTTGTTTATAAAGTGATTTCTTTGTTATTTGTTGACATAACCGATTATGTTTGCTAGGATACTCACTAGACGGGCATGTTGACATAATTTTTGTATGAATTTGTCCGCTGAAGCGCAAGACTTGAAAGAGAACTCAGTATTTGCGCGCTGACTGCAGTAATAAGCGTGTGCGCGCTTCGGATGAGCGCACGCAAATCTTCTCACAGCGCGTGCGAGCTCTCTTTCGCGTCTTGTTCTTGGAGGTTTAAATCAGCAAGGCTTAATGAGTTTAGTTTAAACACAGATAACAACGTGTGTTGTTCAGGTCTCACCTGCGCTCGCGTGCTATCAACACCCGGGTGATGACGGTGTAAATGACTGGACATACGGCACTCGAAGTGAACAGTTTACAAAGAGTGACTGTTTTGTCAACGCTTTCTGATTATTGTTGTTGTAACGTTTTGCGCATCCATCGACTGAAACATACATTATCTGACTCTGTCTGTCTGTTTTCCACGATGCTATTTTAAACAAACCATATTAACCAATAGATGCGTCGTCATTCGAGATGGACCGCGGTGCAAGTGCGTACCGAACCGTAAGTGGAGAACCGTTGCACCCCTAATACATATATATCCGAGTCCTGATCGGGAGGTAACGTCCGATTCCGATCGAGTCTGAAACCACGTGATCGGGTCCGATTTCCGATCACATGATCGGATCTGGACATCCCTACTTTTTTTGTTAAACCCAGTGCTTCCCACAGGTTTTAAATTTGCAGTGGTAACCAGGTGAAAAATCCTCCTATTACATATGGCACAAAAATGGTCTACTACATGTCAAAAACAACAAATAAATGTATGATTTTTAACAATATTTTTATTTATTGAAATTAATTTTAATTGGCTACTATTATATTTAATTACATACTAATATTATGCATTAAATGGAGTTCTTGCTTTGTCAAATAGTGTCTCTTAGTGAATGGGACACAGATTTTACTGATACTATTAAAATAGCATGTGACTTTTAATTATAAACAAGCACGAAATACACAGGGACTCTTATGTTGAAATGTCATTGCGGGCTACTTGGAGATAAAATATGCATTCTTACAACCGTCTCTAAAACATAATATATAAAGGCCATAAAGTAGTCATAATTCATCAACTCGAGTTCATTAGCAATTGCTTGGCATAAATGTGCGCCATTGATTAATTGGGAATCACGCCCAAGTAAAGTCTGTGGGAAGCACTGTGGCAGGACCTGTGTAGTCTGATTCCTGAATGACTCTTATAAATTGGCTCTTTTGTTTTTTATGGAATCAAAAACATCCAGCTTGACCGGTGTTAAATTAGATTCTCAAAAAAAGGGACTCTTATGAACCGGTTCTTTTTAGTGAATCAAACAAATATTGAGCGACAAGTGTAGTCCGATTCTTGAACAAATTACTCATGAACTGGCTTTTTTTTAGGGTGTATTCACATCAGGAAAGTCCGCTAGTTTACTTGCTTGGGTCTGGACTAAATACAATGTTGATTTTTAAAAATTTTTTTTTTTTTTGTTTGTTGTGGTTTGCTTTCACGCTGCCCTTTTTTGCAATTTAACCAAAATTTGTAAACAAAACCACACATGTGCCAAGGTCATCCATTCATTGGACAGAGTACTAGAGTTCGTTTGGAACTGTACCGAGAATATCTCTTCAGCTGGGTCTCGGTACAGTTGTTTGGTCCGCACCCGAGTCCGATTGCTGCGTTCACACCTGCCCAAAAGATCCGCACCAAGGAGGGAAACGAACTTGAGTTTGATTCAATCAAACCAAACAAGACAGGTGTGAATACACCATTAGTGAATAAAAAAACATTCTCAAACAAATCTCTTATAAACCAGCTCTTTTTAGTCAAGAAAACAAATACAGCACAGCCAGTGTTGTCTGATTCCTGAACGAATGGCTCTTACGAGTGGCTCTTTTTACTGAATCAAAAACCTACAAACACTTTTCAGCTGGCCAATCAGCTAAACACCAGCTTGGTCAGGCTGAGAGACCATCTTAAATCTTAATACATGTTTCTGTTCTTATTATACAGTTCATCGGTGCTTTTACAATTACAGTATAAACGAAACCACTCCTCAAGATCTGATCAATTCTTGCTGAATAAAATCAAGTCACGTCTGACATTTTTCTCATTGAATATGTTCCGTTTCATGAAATGAAATGGATTGCAGTCTAAAATAAACTCTGTATTTGAGATGTTTACTCATAAAAAATATAGCCACAAATACAGGATTCTTTAAATATTTACCTTTTGATAGTGGTAGCAAAACCGAGGAATAATAATAAATCTGATAATCAGCTCTAAAACACAAATCTACACTATTAAAAGCAGGTGTTATACCTGTAGTGTTGGTTAGAGTTGGTGTGAGCTGCAAAATACAGGTTAGTGGACTCCAGCGAGCCTCCAGCTGCAGAGAGCTGCTCAGACATGCTGAGATACATGACATTGAGCTGTGCAGCACTAAAATATGTGCTTCACCGCCTGCTGTCCAAGACCTTCACAGAGACCTTCAGTGTACTATAACATGATCACTGCTTTAATTACCATAGTGCACTGGATTTCTGCTGTTCTCCAAGGTTTATCAGTGGTTTGTGCAGAGAATATGAATAATAGAGTGTGTTTTTATGGGTATAGCCTTAGGTATCTACATCTACCCCACATTATTTGAGGCCCCCTTTTTTGTCTCAGATTAATTGAAGGGGAGTCAGACAACTCATAAGCTGTTTTTGAAAATGCCCTCTATACCCTCAGTCACTATTCCCTAAATCAATCCACTAATATAGTCCACTTGAAGGAGTGAATGAAATCGAGCAAGTGAATTCGGACACTGAGTGTGTTGAAAGGGCTGCCTCTTGAACTCTGTCATGGAAACTATGTACAACCCTTAATAAAACAACAAAAAAAGGAATTCATTACGCTGTAACCACATTGGGTAATATATAGGGGGTGATTTCGGATGCAGCCATAGAAATATTTGCTGTTCTTTTGCATAATATTTTAACTAAACCAATCTAAAAACTAGTGTTTTTGTGTGTGACTTGAGCAAAGAATGCATCATTTATGATACCATTGTGGTCGCTGATTTGAAATATGTTGAAATAGCTGCCAGGGCCTTTACCAGGAAGCCCGCCAAGTGAACTGACTTGCCTTTTTTCACACTCCTGTCCGCTCAGACAAATGCACTCTCTTCTCTTCCTTCTGCTGGTCTACTTATTTATGCAGGGCTAGTAGATAGTCTTGAGAGTTTCTTCCTGAAGTCTTTGTGAGTAATTGTATGTGTGTGTTTGGCTGTAGTTGGTGTTGGCTGAAGGCACACACTCGGATGGGGGATCTCAATGCACAGAGAGCCACAAAGAGCTACCACCACCCTTGGAGCGAACTGGAGGGATTGGAGATTCCAGACCCCCCTCTTTCCAGTGAGTAATGCCATGCAAATAATTTGTCTGACAAATCCCCATTTATTACTCACTTTTTAGGCCCATAGTACACAAGGTCTGATAAGAACACATCCCATTTTAACTGGGAAACATGGGTTTGTGACAAATGGATGTATGATAAATAATGATGATGAAATGTATAAATCTAGTTCATAGGGTCAAGTTCTTAATGTTGGCTTCATACATTTATTTATGCAGTTTTCAGCAAAAAATTATCTGACTGGATAGCTCAAGTAGTATAGCCACCAAGTAAAAGTAATAATATTTTCCTTACCCCTTGGATCTTAATCATTTTCAAAGAAGTTTTCAAACACTATCGTTCAAAAGTTTGGGGTCAGTAAGATTATACTTTTATTCAGCAAGGATGCATTAAATTGATCAAAAGCAATTGTAACAGAAAAGTCAAACAAATGCGGTTGTTCTGAACTTTCTATTCATCAAAGAATTATTACAAAATGTATCACGTTTCCACAAAAATATTAAACAGTACAACTGTTTTTGAGCACCAAATCAAAATATTAGAATGATTTCTGAATGATCATGTGACAATGAAGACTGGAGTAATGATGCTGAAGTAAATTCAGCTTTGCCATCACAGGAATAAATTACATTTTAAAATATATTAAAATATAAAATAGTAATAATGTTTCACAATATTTCAAAAACATTAAAGGTACACTAACTTTTGGCCCTCTAGCGGTTAAAAAACAAAACTGCATGCATTTTGCTGAAGAACATTGTTTTGGTTGTGCTTTGGTCATGAAACATTCACTACTAGGCTTTAGAGATAAAACCAGTTTAGATGGAAAGGATCTCAAGCTGATTAGCTGAAGACGTTACTATAGCTATATCCATTAATAGACTCGGTACTTCCTTAAAAATAAATTCCAGCATTTAAAATCCCTCAGTTCTTGCCATCACTGAAAAGCCAAGTTAGTGTTGATTAGCATTTTATTATTTAAAAATAATCTAAAATATAAACACTTATAATAGGCTTGCCAAAATGAATCAGAGTAGGACAAAAACACATTTTAGAAAAATTGACAATGTATTGACTCATTATTTAAATTTTAGTTAATTTTGAGCAATAAAAGTTATATAGTGTACCTTTAAAGGTGCCTTAGAACGTTTGTTTTTTTACAAGATGTAATATAAGTCTAAGGTGTCCCCTGAATGTGTCTGTGAAGTTTCAGCTCAAAATACCCCATAGATTTTTTTTTAATTCATTTTTTTTAACTACCTATTTTGGGGCATCATTAGAAATGCGCCGATTCAGGCTGCTGCCCCTTTAAATCACGCGCTCCCCGCCTCTGAGCTCTCGACTCTATATACATTGCATAAACAAAGTTCACACAGCTAATATAACCCTCAAAATTGATCTTTACAAAGTGTTCGTCATGCATGCTGCATGCATGCATCGGATCATGTAAGTATAGTATTTATTTGGATGTTTACATTTGATTCTGAATGAGTTTGAGGCTATGCTCCGTGGCTAAAGCTAACATTACACACTGTTGGAGAGATTTATAAAGAATGAAGTTATGTTTATTCATTATACAGACATTTAAAAATGAAAATAACGACAGCTCTGGTCTCCGTGAATACAGTAATAAACGATGGTAACTTTAACAGTAACAGTAAACAGTTTTTACAGTAAACCACATTTAACAGTACATTAGCAACATGCTAACGAAACATTTAGAAAGACAATTCACAAATATCACTAAAAATATCATGATATCATGGATCATGTCAGATATTATTGCTCCATCTGCCATTTTTCGCTATTGTTCTTGCTTGCTTACCTAGTCTGATGATTCAGCTGTGCACAGATCCAGACGTTAATACTGGCTGCCCTTGTCTAATGCCTTGAACATGGGCTGGCATATGCAAATATTGGGGGCGTACATATTAATGATCCCGACTGTTACGTAACAGTCGGTGTTATGTTGAGATTCACCTGTTCTTCGGAGGTCTTTTAAACAAATGAGATTTACACAAGAAGGAGGAAACAATGGAGTTTGAGACTCACTGTATGTCATTTCCATGTACTGAACTCTTGTTATTCAACTATGCCAAGGTCAATTCAATTTTCAATTCAATGGCACCTTTAAAAAAAATCTTAGCAACCCCAAACTTTTGAAACTATAATTTTTTTTTATCCTTTTAATGTGTCTTTTTTCTTTATTACAGTGTCTGGTAGGGGTGTAACGGTACACAAAAATGACGGTTTGGTACGTAACTTGGTTTTGAAGTTACGGTTCAGTATGTTTTTGGTACAACTGGGGGGAAAAAAAACAAATCGTGTGTGTTTGTTTTTTAAACCTAAAAGTAACTTTGAACTAATGTAAAGAAAGAATGCTTCAGTGCACTGGCATCCTTCCACAGGTTAACAGGTTAAACAGTGGTATTGAATAAACTAAGTCTGTCTTTAAATTTAAAAAAATGTCTATCAATATTGCTGCAACCGGCAGCAACACACTGCAGTATATGGTGCTTTGGTAATTAGGTGAATAGATTTGAAGTATACTTTTTTTTTTTATACAAAATATTTTAGAATAAGGTTAGAGTTATTGCACTCCCATTCTAATTTGTTTCCTCTATTTGACACAAATGGACGCTCCTGAACTCGTTCATTGAAGTCTGCGAAGTTAAGCCTAGACTCGCCTGCTGTCAGGATAATCCTTTATGCGAAATGGAAATACTTGCATGAATTTATAACATTTACAAGTGTAAGATGTACATTGTGCACTGAGGAAAATGCATCTCAAACGCTTTAAACAACACACGCATCTGACAGCAGAGCAAGCCATGAATGTTTATGGTTTAGTTTGAAGCGCATAATATAAAGCATGTCTCGTGCACTTATCTGGCAGCAGCTCACTCTGTGTCCTTTGTTATTTTTCAATTTTCATGTTTTTGCAACATCAAAATACATGAATATATACAATATTGTCCCATTGCGCATGTGAAGTGGTTAAAATAACACTGTATTCGTTCAGTACATGAGTACCAAACCGAAACACCTGTACTGAAAATCTTCTGTATGAATACGTGTACCGTTACACCTCTAGTGTCTGGACAGTTACGCCTTTAAGGCCTACAAAAAATAACAATACATTTTAATTCAGAAATTGAAAGGATGCTCAATATAGAAGTGTATTCAAGTCATTGTATGATTTGCATATGCATTGGATTTTTTAATAACCAGACAAATACATCTGCAAACGTATGCATGAACACACATGCACACACACACACACAGGTTTGTTTTTGTGAATTGTGGGGACATTCCATAGACGTAATGTTTTTTTATACTGTACAAACCATATTTTCTATCCCCCTACACTACCCCTACCCCTAAACTTACCCATCACAGGAAACTGTGCACATTTTTACTTTCTCAAACAAAAAATTCTGTATGATTAATAAGCCTTTTGAAAAATGGGGACATGGGGTAATGTCCTCATAAGTCCCCCTCTCCTTGTAATACCTATGTCATACCCATGTCATTATACAAATTTGTGTCCTGATATGTCACAAAAACGCACAGACATACACACACGTGCGCACGCTTTTGACAAGCATTACAAAACCACTGATTTGATTTGTTCTGAGTTCCTGACCACAGTCACAGCAGTAGCAGATGTCTGTTATCCAGCTGGATGGAAAATATCATTCTTGTCCTTCCAGGAGCCACATGTGAATCCCAGAGCCTGTCTCTTAAACTGCATTCTAATAGAACACACGTTTGCTGTTGATTTTGTTGATTTGCCAGCATTCATGTGGAGAAGTGCTCAACCAGTCATGTATCAATGCTTCCCTACAGTCATATACACAGCTGCCCACATAATAACTCATTCTTTGACAAATACCATAGCCTTTATTATAGTGGTTATGCATGTGTGTTTGTGTTTGTGTGTGTATATATGCTTGAAAGTTTGTGAACCACTTGCAGAATTTGTGTGTTTAATACTGTGTCATTACCTGGATGATCCACGTTTTTATGTTTTGTGATGGTTGTTCATGAGCCGCTTGTTTGTCCTGAGCAGTTAAACTGCCCAATATTCTTCAAAAAAATCCTCCAGGTCAGGTCAAAATCCTCCAGCATCTTTTGCTTTATTTGAACCCTTTCCAGCAGTGACTATGATTCTAAGATCCATCTTTTCACACTGAGGACAACTGAGATACTCAAACACAACTATTAAAAAAGGTTCAAACGTTCACTGATGCTTTAGAAAAAACACGATGCATTAAGAGTCGGGGGGTGAAAACCTTTTGAATTTGAAGATCAAGGAATATTGTACTTAATTTGTCTTCTAGCAAACATTTAAGTGTCTTCTGTTGCTTCCGAAGGGCAGTACTAAATGAAGGGGAAAAAAAAAGATATTTAAACAAAATAAGAAAATCTTTATCCTGTTCAAAAGTTTTCAACCCTGACTCTTAATGCATTGTATTTCCTTCTGGAGCATCAGTGAATGTTCGAACCTTTTTTAATAGTTGAGTTTGAGTCCCTCAGTTGTCCTCAGTATGAAAAGATGGATCTCAAAATCATTCAGTCACTGCTGGAAAGGGTTCAAATATGCAAAAGATGCTGGAAATCTAAAGAATTTTTGGGCTGCTCAGGACAAACAAGGGACTCATGAACAACCATCACAAAAAAACAAACAAACAAACAAAAAAAAAAAAAAAAAAACGGTCGTAGATCATCCAGGTAACCACACACAGTATTAAGAATCAAGGGTTCACAAACTTTTGAGCAGGTTGTTTTATAAATTCAGCTATTTTTTTGTCTTATGGAGTAAACATCTTTTTATGTAAAATATCTTACTCAGGACAGTACTAAATAAAAAATAACATGCATATTGTATGATCTCTTATTTTGATAAAATTATTCACATTTTCACAGATTCTGCAAGTGGTTCACAAACTTTCAAGCAGCACTGTGTATATATAAAGAAAACTACCATGTAGTATTTTGCATTTTTAGGCAATAATTTGGTTGTAAATCATTTAATTGAAATAAACCTCTCAAATAGATTTGCTAAAAACAAATCAGACTTGCTTGCATTGTCCCTAAAAACACTCTTACATTGCTTATACTGTGAAGGCTTTGAGTGCTGGTTATGTTGCGCTTCTACAGCAAACACACAGATTAAATATTCTCTTTGTACGTATTGAAGATGTTGAAGGCTAAATTTAGATCAACGTGCTACAGGGCAATTTTGTAACAGTCTTTCTTTGTAGTCCCTGTTGCACCTGTTCACTCTGTGAAAGTCCTGCTGTTTTTATCTAATGTTTGACTTTCAGGCTTTGTGTGTGTGTGTGTGTGTTGTTCTCAGTTGTAGCCTTCTCACCCCACCAGAGAGTTCTCACCACTTGTTTTTTGTAGTGTCTAGTGCCATCTTGTGGCAGAACATCTAGTGGCACAACTGTGAACCGCAGACCGCTTCCTTTTCTCCCAGCATCTCTCCAACAGACTACCAGACAATTTAGCTTGAAATGAATATGAATTCCCATTCACATGTTTCTCCCACAAGAAATCTCCCTCATTTCCATCATAAAAGGTTCACTGTAAGCATCAGTAAGTAACCAAATGTTATCCCCTGCCTGCTCCCTTTGTGCTGTGCATTATTTATTTGCTCCTGCTGAATACATTTGGTAGGGTGAGGAGAGTATGTTTTCAGCTGTCTGTTGAGCAGATAATCCGGATTAGTGGACATTAAAAGCCCGTCTCTGTGGTCCCGCGGGATCTGCAGGGTGACACAGCTGCCTCGGTCTCCCCCAGGGCTGAACCGTCCGTCTGCCTGATGCTCACTGCAACATACTAACTCGCAGAGTACAAGAAATGTGCATTAAATGCATCAAATGGTATTTTATACCATTGTGTGATAAATAAAATATATTTCACACTGTTAATTTTGTTACATTTGGGAAGTTATTTATAAGCCATTGTAATTCAGGCAAAATTGATTTGTATTTTCTTTTACTTCACCTTTGGCGTCAACAACAAAACAAATACCAAGGGATTTCTCTTCACTTTTTAAATTCTGTAAGATTATGTATTTTACTAACCTAATTATATATTATTATATTAATTATGCTTTTTATTATTTGCATTTAGCTTTGCTTTTCCCCTATTTTTGCAATCAGCACAGACCTGCTGTGACCAAGTTTAAGGCCACGTCCTGCCAGTTGAGATCCACTGCTTAAATGCACAGTTTTTGGTGACATAATTGATGTTTTGGTGAATCATCACCATACTGGTGAAATAACAGACTTCATCCAGCAGAGAGAGACATTAGCACACTGTTTTGTGTTTGAGCTAATTGTGCTTGAGGGGCGGGACTTGCCTTTTTGGCACGTGGATGTAAATGAGTAAGCTTGAGTTAGATACAGTTTCAGATGGAAATGCATGGACAATGACTCAAAATCACTCATGGCTTATTCATTTGCTTGGTTAAAACTATTTCCCCCTGAACAATATCATTATATTCCAAAGACTTTTTTTTTTTACATTGATGTAGGGCTGAGTGATATGGCCAAAAAAAAAAAAAAATCATATCTCGGTATTTTTGGCTAAATGGAGATATATGGTGTATATGTCATTATTTTCTACATTTTTCTATTTGAATTTGTATTTATTTAAAAAAAAAAAAAAAAAAACTTATTTCACATCCTGCCTATTGTTTCCTACAAACAATGTTCATATTGAAGACTAATGTAACCATGTAGTCTGGCACACTATGTGCAAAGAGGAAAAATTACATTACATTCTAACATTGTATTGTAATCTAAAAATAAAAATAATGCTTTTCAAAGCAGAAGTTAAATTCACTTGACTAAAAACGAAAATAAAAACAAAAGCGCACACACGATCAGGCATAACATTATGAGCACTGACGGGTGAAATGAATAACACTGATTATCTCTTCATCACAGCACCTGTTAGTGGGTGGGATATATTAGGCAGCAAGTGAACATTTTGTCCTCAAAGTTGATTTGCTAGAAGCAGGAAAAATGGGCAAGCGTAAGGATTTGAGCGAGTTTGACAAGGGCCAAATTGTGATGGCTAGAAGACTGGGTCAGAGCATCTCCAAAACTGCAGCTATTGTGGGGTGTTCCCGGTCTGCAGTGGTCAGTATCTATCAAAAGTGGTCACAGGAAGGAACAGTGGTGAACCGGCGAAAGGGTCATGAGCGGCCAAGGCTCATTGATGCACGTGGAGAGCAAAGGCTGGCCCGTGTGGTCCGATCCAACAGACGAGCTACTGTAGCTCAAATTGCTCAAGAAGTTAATGCTGGTTCTGATAGAAAGGTGTCAGAATACACAGTGCATCGCAGTTTGTTGCATATGCGGCTGCATAGCTGCAGACCAGTCAGGGTGCCCATGCTGACCCCCGTCCACCGCCGAAAGTGCCAACAGTGAGCATCAGAACTGGACCATGGAGCAATGGAAGAAGGTGACCTGGTCTGTTGAATCACGCTTCTTTTACATCATGTGTGCGTCACTTACCTGGGGAACACATGGCACCAGGATGCATTATGGGAAGAAGGCAAGCCGGCAGAGGCGGTGTGATGCTTTGGGCAATGTTCTGCTGGGAAAGCTTGGGTCCTGCCATCCATGTGGATGTTACTTTGACACATACCACCTACCTAAGCATTGTTGCAGACCATGTACACCCTTTCATGGAAACGGTATTCCCTGGTGGCTGTGGCCTCTTTCAGCAGGATAATGTGCCCTGACACAAAGCAAAAACTATAACTTAAAAACTGGGTAAATATGTCTGAATAAATTTACTTCAGAAAAGACCCTTAAAGGGATATGAAAAAATACTGTGGGGAATTCATTAAAAATGACTCAGAAGCTGATAGTGCTATTTATATCTATTTGCATTGTTTTAGTGCTCAGTTTATTAAAAGAATTATGCAAAACAGGTAACGGTAACAGTGTGCTCTAAAATCTACCCTAAACTGATATTAATGTATCTTAAATCAAATTACATTCACTGGGCTACCCTTTTTCTGTAGGAAGTTGTAGTTTATATCTATTTGTATTTTTAGATTTAGCATATACTTTTTTTTCCCGAAATGACTTGCATTGCATGCAAGGTTGCATTTATTCAGTCCTTGGACATGATCTTGAATGCAGGTTTTTGTGCTGAAATGCATACAAAAATGTACAAAAATCTATGTTTTTTCCCTCCAGAGCAACCATTCAAAAATAACCAGCATTTATCACATGTGTTATCATGTGTGAGCGTCTTTGCATGTGGACTCAGTGTCACAGCAAGCTGTTCTCACCAACCTTATGTTTCTTTTCTGCCCTGAGCAAAAGCTTTCTACCCACTCTTCTAGAATATCTGGCCTTTGGCATATCCGCATACACTTGTTTATTCTCACACTGTATCTCGGCCCCATTTACCCCCAACAACCTGCTCTTCTGGGGCCCAACCGCAGCCCTGCAGGATTTGAAACTCCTGGGCTGCAGTTCATCCCAGCCGGTCCTAAACGTTCTACATTGTCAGCATTAAATGGCTAGTGACAGCTGCTGAAAATGCATGGCTGTAAATCATATACCCCTAAACAATGAAATATCTGTTGGCGATGAAATTGAATGTAGGTAATCATAATTTCAGAAGGTTTCCCAGAACATTTTCTCAAGATGTATTGTGACTCAGCATAATAGGGATGCCATATAATGAAGACCTTTCTGTTTGTGTGTGTACTAGTGCCAATGCGGTGAGTAGTCGGGATGGATTGGACACAGAGACGGGCACAGAGTCTCTTCAGAGCCAGCGGAGAGAGCGAGAGAGGCAGCGAGCTCACAGGAGGGCACGAGAAAGTGAGTGTGAGCGACTTTAAACAATACTTAGCAAAAAAAGACCCATTCTCATACTACACACTGCACATATCATGTGCCAAACATCTAATCATACTATGGAATCAGGAAACATATGATACTTAGGACATTATCGTAAAGGCAATGCTTGCCGCAAGTGTTTTCCCCGGGTGATTGATGTCTGGCAGGTGAGTGAAATATCCTAAGGGCAGACACGTGAGACAAAAATAAAATAGCTTTTGAGTTGGTAAATGTGATGTTGTTTTAGGGCAGTCACTGCTTGGGTAACAATATCTTCAGGTGTGCATTTTCTGGTTTGGAAAGGTTTTTATAGTGCAAGTAGTGTTGAAATTTTAAACATTCTATATGAAATATAATGCTTTTTTCTAATATAGCAATAAATCAGAAAGACAGGGGTGGAGAGAGACAAAAAAACAAAAAAAAAAAACAAAAAATAAAATAAATGTAGTGTTTTTTTACACATACACTAGCGTTCAAAATTTGGGATTGGTAAGATTTTTTGTTTTTGATACAAATCTCTTTTTGATCTCAAATCTCATTTATTTGAACAAAAATACAGTAAAACCAGCAACATTGTGAAATATTATCACAATTTAAATGAGTTGAAATAAGCAGAATTTTCAGGATCATTACTCCAGTCTTCAGTGTTAAATGATCCTGACCTTCAAAAATAATTCTAATATGCTGATTTGGTGCTCAAGAAACATTTCTTATTATCAGTGTTGTGCTGCATAATACTTTTGTTGAAACTATAATACTTTTTCTCAGGATTCATTGATGAATGGACAGTTCAAAAGAACAGCATTTACTATAAATCTTTTACTAAAGTCTCTTTACTGTCACTTTTGATCAATTTAATGCATCCTTGCTAAATTAAAGTATCAATTTCTTTCTTTCTTTTTTTGAACATAGTGTATGTATATGAGACCAAAATGGCACCAGTTTTGTAATGATGTATAGTGAGTAGGGGTGTAACGATAGACTTGGCTCACGAATTGTTACGTATCACAATACTTATTGTGATATTTTGAACAAAATAAAAAATGACACTGAAATTTAAATAACAGATTTATATCCAAAACATTAACAATTTTCAATAACTTTCTTTGTTGTACATACAACTTAAAAGAACTCACAATATTTCAAGATTTAATTGAACCTTTTGTACGTAAATTAACATTCGACTAGGTGTCACTGAACAATAAAACTGAATTTTAACATGAAATTAGAATTAGGATGGCTGAAACCTAAGAGAGAACTTATTAAAGCAGTAAAACAATGGTGACACCATAGAAATATTCATTCTTGCACTCTGTCACTGACTACATATAAATAATGTAAGCCCCTTTTTACTGGTAAATTCAGACATTTGGCATTATCAGGAGGACCCACAAATATTCCGCCATTGCATTTTTACTGTATACATTATATTCAACATTAAAGGTGCTAAAGAGGATCTTTTTGTCGACTGAGAATCCAAAGACTGTTACTGAGTTTTTGAAATGAGCGCATGCGTAAGAACAACCCCCTCCTTCGAAGGAACGCCTCCCAAAACTCGTAAACACTTGGTTGGTATTGGAACACGAGTGTTTACCACCGGCATTCGCTGTGTCGTGTTAGTGGATTCATTATGTCGGACTCACCGCAGGTAACTCATAATCTGCAGTTGTTACTCCTGTCTCCTGACAAAAACATTGCATGCGGCGCCTGTGGAGTGTGGAAAGTTACTGGAGCGCGCAGCCGCGCTCGTCTCTCACAAGGAACGTCATGGCAGTGATTGACAAACCAGAGGGCCAATCGTTTACGCGATGATCGCGTAAACGATTGGCTGATGTTTTTAAGGCCCTACCCAGTGTTAATTTCGTTGACGAATAATTTTCGTCATAATTTTCGTCAACGACATTTTTTCACGGACGAAAACGAGACGATGACTAAATAAAAATGCGTTTTGAATGACTAAAACTATGACTAAAATCTACTCTAATTTTCGTCAACGAATAAAAACGAGACGAAAATGAAAGAGAGGGACGATTTGGGAAGATATCCAGTCAGAACTGCTGTCCTGTGTGGAAGATGCGCACATTTGAATTGTAATGTGCTGATCTAACCGCGGGAAACGCGGCGCTGTTGCGCGCTCTACAGGCTCGTGCAGCAGCACATCTGACTGCTGCGCAATTAATGAATAGCGCACATTTATGCCATGCGATTCCTTATGAGCTGATGTTGATGAATTATGACAATGTTTACTACACTATGTTTATATGGTAGCATGTTTTAGACGGTTGTAAGAATGCATATTTATCTCCCTCATGAGCAGCCTGCTACAGTGCAGACTGCAGACATTTCAGAATAAGAGTCACGGTGTATTTCGGGATGGTTTATAATTATTATTTTTTTCCTGGTCATTATTGTTATTTTGTTTAAACAATAAACTGTATTTAATTTAATTTCTGTTTAATTCATAGTAAACTACTGTATCTTCTGTCACAGGAAGGAAAGACTAAGAACATTATTTGACACATTATTCAATATATTTTACAAGTATAAGGGTTATTATTGTTAACTAAACCTAAAACCAAAGAAATCTTCATTACTTGAAATAAACATTAACTGAAATAAAAGATAAATATATAAAAATGTAAACTTATAAAAATGTAAACTTAATAGTTTCTAAGCTTTAGCTTAACCTGAGGTATTAAAATAAACAAAAAATAAAAAGTTATAGACATTTAAAAGCAAAAACTAAAAGACATAAACACAAAAAATTACTAAAACTTTTAACTAAAATTACAATGAAAGCAGGAAAAACTAAAAATCAAATCTAATAAATTTTTTTAAATGAAATCTATAATAGTAGCCTACCTCAATGATAAGTGTGTCAATCCCTGAAAAGTACTGAATTTTGCTCTTTCACATGTTTTTGCACTTGAACAGTCAAAAACCGTCCGCTTTGGTGAGCAAAGTACAGTTGGGTGAACATAAACAGTTTGGGGAATATCAGATGTGCCTATATCAGTGTATTGGATCTGTGGAAGCATTTTTATTGGAAATGCTTAATGCTTACAATCGACTAATTCTACTGTAGATTTAGTCGACTAAAATCTTATGATATTTAGTCATCTAAAACTAGACTAAAACTAAAACAATTTCCGATGACTAAAATATGACTAAAACTAAATGGCATTTTAGTCAAAAGACTATGACTAAAACTAAATCAAAATTTGCTGTCAAAATTAACACTGGCCCTACCTCGTGCACAGATGATGTATATTAATATTATTCTTTTCAGTGCACCTAATAAATAGTCTTTTATCAGTTAGTAAAGACAGTTTCAAGTAATATTGCAAAAATGTATAAAACAAAACAAAACTACTAAATATAGTAGTTTAATGTAGTACTATTACTGAAACTCTGTAAACTTTAATTTTTTCTAAAAAAGCAATACGCTCGCGCTTTCAATGCGGGCATTCGTTGAAATCTCTTTTACACAGACTAAGCCGCACGCATATTAATGCACTTATGATTAGAATAAACAATCTAAAGTCATCATACTACCAAAACTAAAAATGTAATATGATGAGTAAAATTATGCTTTCACTTTGAGGAGTGCCACTTTAAATTATGTTTGCGCTTTCACTTTGAGTGCCGCTCCGTGCAGCGCGTATCGCTTCAGATGATCAATGACAGTTAATCACAAAGCGTGTCAAAATGACTATTCCCAAACTTTATTAGTTCATCCAAAGGTTAAAATTCTCTCTTCATACTCACCCTCATGTCGTTTTCGTGTGTGAATCTGTTAATCACATAAAGCCATCGTGTCTCCTCAGAAGAGGTGAATTTGGATTAGATCTTTTAAGTTTCAGGGGAATTGTATCTTCATTTGTGTTTGAAAGATGATCGAAAATCTTTGAAATGACATTAGGGTGAGTACATGATGACATAATTTACATTTTTGGGTGTATTATACCTTATAAATACAGTACGCTGAGTCTTGGATAAAACTAACTATCACGAATCATATCATATACATCACAGATAGGCTACACATCGTCACGTTTTTGTATCACGATATCTCGATATAACAATGTATCAATCGTTATACCCATTAGTGAGATTTTAACACTCCGTTTCCCCCAAAAAACGTCAGTTCTCTCCCTAAAGAAAGAAAGAATGATGTAAGGGTGAATAAATTATGACATGATTTTCCTCTCATATCCCTTTAACTCCATCCCACTTTTAAAGCTCCAAGGTTGTCACATGGTGTTGCAGGATGTAATTGCTTTTCTAAAGATATTTTTCCACAGAATTACCCTGTTTTGTGTTTTTTTTTGCTGCAATTTTGCTTGTTTTAAACCAGTAATTTCCTGAAAGTTATTTTTTTTTTTTTGTCAAGTGTACATGCTGACTTGAGTTCTGGGTAAAGAGAGGTCACTTGGAAGAGTTAAGCTTCCTTTTGCAGGGAAAAACACTCTGTCATCAACAAAGAATGTTCTTAGAGGTTTTTTACATTCTGTTGCTTGTAATGAGAAAATATTGAAGGTATGTGTGCTGACATTGGTTTCTTAATGTGTCTTAGTGTATATGAAAGAAAGATACAAGATTGCTTCCTTCTCACAACTATCTGATGCATTTGGGAAATCACACAGTTCCTCTAGTTTTGTTCACTGCAATCATTTCATGCTGCTCTTCCATTTCTCCTGCTGTTTGAACCTCATTAGTGCCAAGTGCATTAATTAGTGCAGCTTCATTACCAGTGACACCGTCAGACACGAGAAACAGATGGAGTGCTTGCTGAAGATACTGATGATTTATGGATATTCGTTGAATCTCCTTGTTTATTATGACTGTCTTTTAGAGACATCAGACTAGCTAATGTTTGTTTTTTGGTGACAGCAACCGTAGATTGTTAACAGATAGTAGTGCTACTTTGTTTGTAGTGTCAATACTTATAGTTAGTTACTCCTTAACACTTATATAAATGTTGTGATCCACACTGTGCTTGTGTTTTTAGTTTCTCTTTGAATTCAAACATCTATTCATTGAGCAGTCTTGTAGCTGTGTGGTACTTTGTTTTATCTCTGGAGTGTTTGGATGTAGAGCACATGAGAATTGTGTCAGGTCAACTCCCCTTTTATTCTCCTCCAGAAATAGTTTTGCATACTAGAGCTGTTAAACCCAGAAAACTGCCATTACAGAGTTGGTTCCAGGATTCTAAGGATTCCAGCTAACATCTTTTTTTTGATAATATATGATTAAGTGTGTATGTGTATATATACTGTATATTTAGGGCTGCCAAGTGATTATTTTTTTTTAAAAATCTAATCAATTACATGATGTGACGACTAATTAATCTAATTAATCGCACATCA